>JAEQBA010003126.1:121567-179404 GCA_019434445.1 Phalangium opilio | reverse complement strand
GGAGATCATGAGTTCGATTCTCGTCGGAGCCTCGCTGTTATGTTACTTGATCTAGATTTCGTAGCTATTAAATTTTGAAAAATTAAAAATAATAGTTGATTTAGATATGCATATATGCAAACAATAGTGTAAAAGTTCCGATGAGATAATTTAGTTAATTACTGAACTATTCAGCATTCATATCGCTTCAAAGCAAGGGCTCCGTGGCTTAGTGGTTAAAGCGACTACCTAGTAAACAGTAGAGCATGTGTTCGATTTCGTCGGAGCCTCGCTGTTATGTTACTTCAACTAGATTTCGTAGCTATCAAATTTTGAAAAAATTAAAAATAATAGTTGATTTATGCAAACAATAGGGTAAGAGTTCCGATGAGATAATTAAGTTAATTACTGAAATATTCTGCATTCATATCGCTTCAAAGCAAGGGCTCCGTGGCATAGTTGGTAAAGCGCCTGTCTCGTAAACAGGAGATCATGAGTTCGATTCTCGTCGAAGCCTCGGTGTTATGTTCTTGTACTATTCTTCGGAGCTATTAAATTTGAAAAATTAAAACAATAGGGTAAAATTCCGAAGAGTTAATTTAGTTAATTTACTGGAATATTCAGCATTCATGTCGCTTTAAAGCAAGGGCTCCGTGGTTAGTGGTTAAAAAGCTGTCTCGTAAACAGGAGATCATGAGTTCGATTCTCGTCGGAGCCTTGATGTTATGCTACTCGAACTAGATTTCGTAGCTATCAAATTTTGAAAAAAATTAAAAATAATAGTTGATTTATGCAAACAATAGGGTAAGAGTTCCGATGAGATAATTTAGTTAATTTACTGAAATATTCTGCATTCATATCGCTTCAAAGCAAGGGCTCCGTGGCTTAGTGGTTAAAGCGCCTGTCTCGTAAACAGGAGATCATGAGTTCGATTCTCGTCGGAGCCTCGCTGTTATGTTACTTGATCTAGATTTCGTAGCTATTAAATTTTGAAAAATTATAAAATAATAGTTGATTTAGATATGCATATATATGCAAACAATAGTGTAAAAGTTCCGATGAGTAATTTAGTTAATTTACTGAAATATTCAGCATTCATATCGCTTCAAAGCGAGGGCTCCGTGGCTTAGTGGTTAAAGCGACTGTCTAGTAAACAGTAGAGCATGTGTTCGATTCTCGTCGGAGCCTCGCTGTTATGTTCCTTGAACTAGATTTCGTAGCTATCAATTTTGAAAAAGTTAAAAATATAGTTGATTTATGCAAAACATGGGTAAGAGTTCCGATGAGTTAATTAGTTAAATTTACTGAAATATTCTGCATTCATATCGCTTCAAAGCAAGGGCTCCGTGGCGTTAGTGGTTAAAGCGCCTGTCTAGTAAACAGGAGATCATGAGTTCGATTCTCGTCGGAGCCTCGTGTTATGTTACTTGATCTAGATTTCGTAGCTATTAAATTTTGAAAAATTAAAATAATAGTTGATTTAGATATGCATATATGCAAACAATAGTGTAAAAGTTCCGATGAGATAATTTAGTTAATTTACTGAAATATGCAGCATTCTTATCGCTTCAAAGCAAGGGCTCCGTGGTTTAGTGGTTAAAGCGCCTGTCTCGTAAACAGGAGATCATGAGTTCGATTCTCGTCGGAGCCTTGATGTATTTTCTTGTACTATTTTTCGTAGCTATTAAATTTTGAAAAATGAAACAATAGGGTAAAAATTCCGATGAGTTAATTTAGTTAAATTACTGAAATATTCTGCATTCTTATCGCTTCAAAGCAAGGGCTCCGTGGCGTAGTGGTTAAAGCGCCTGTCTCGTAAACAGGAGATCATGAGTTCGATTCTCGTCGGAGCCTTGATGTTATGTTCTTGTACTATTTTTCGTAGCTATTAAATTTTGAAAAATTAAAACTATAGAGTAAAAATTCCGATGAGATAATTTAGTTAATTTACTGAAATATTCTGCATTCATTTCGCTTCAACGCAAGGGCTCCGTGGCTTAGTGGTTAAAGCGCCTGTCTCGTAAACAGGAGATCATGAGTTCGATTCTCGTCGGAGCCTCGCTGTTATATTACTTGAACTAGATTTCGTAGCTATCAAATTTTGAAAAAATTAAAAATAATAGTTGATTTAGATATGCATTTATGCAAACAATAGGGTGAAAGTTCCGATGAGATAATTTAGTTAATTTACTGAAATATTCTGCATTCATATCGCTTCAAAGCAAGGGCTCCGTGGCTTAGTGGTTAAAGCGCCTGTCTAGTAAACAGGAGATCATGAGTTCGATTCTCGTCGGAGCCTCGCTGTTATGTTACTTGATCTAGATTTCGTAGCTATTAAATTTTGAAAAATTAAAAATAATAGTTGATTTAAATATGCATATATGCAAACAATAGTGTAAAAGTTCCGATGAGATAATTTAGTTAATTTACTGAAATATTCAGCATTCATATCGCTTCAAAGCAAGGGCTCCGTGGCTTAGTGGTTAAAGCGACTACCTAGTAAACAGTAGAGCATGTGTTCGATTCTCGTCGGAGCCTCGCTGTTATGTTACTTGAACTAGATTTCGTAGCTATCAAATTTTGAAAAAATTAAAAATAATAGTTGATTTATGCAAACAATAGGGTAAGAGTTCCGATGAGATAATTTAGTTAATTTACTGAAATATTCTGCATTCATATCGCTTCAAAGCAAGGGCTCCGTGGCGTAGTGGTTAAAGCGCCTGTCTCGTAAACAGGAGATCATGAGTTCGATTCTCGTCGGAGCCTCGGTGTTATGTTCTTGTACTATTTTTCGTAGCTATTAAATTTTGAAAAATTAAAACAATAGGGTAAAAATTCCGAAGAGTTAATTTAGTTAATTTACTGGAATATTCAGCATTCATGTCGCTTCAAAGCAAGGGCTCCGTGGCTTAGTGGTTAAAAAGCCTGTCTCGTAAACAGGAGATCATGAGTTCGATTCTCGTCGGAGCCTTGATGTTATGCTACTCGAACTAGATTTCGTAGCTATCAAATTTTGAAAAAATTAAAAATAATAGTTGATTTATGCAAACAATAGGGTAAGATTTCCGATGAGATAATTTAGTTAATTTACTGAAATATTCTGCATTCATATCGCTTCAAAGCAAGGGCTCCGTGGCTTAGTGGTTAAAGCGCCTGTCTCGTAAACAGGAGATCATGAGTTCGATTCTCGTCGGAGCCTCGCTGTTATGTTACTTGATCTAGATTTCGTAGCTATTAAATTTTGAAAAATTAAAAATAATAGTTGAATTAGATATGCATATATATGCAAACAATAGTGTAAAAGTTCCGATGAGATAATTTAGTTAATTTACTGAAATATTCAGCATTCATATCGCTTCAAAGCAAGGGCTCCGTGGCTTAGTGGTTAAAGCGACTGTCTAGTAAACAGTAGAGCATGTGTTCGATTCTCGTCGGAGCCTCGCTGTTATGTTACTTGAACTAGATTTCGTAGCTATCAAAAATTGAAATAAATTAAAAATAGATAGTTGATATATGCAAACAATAGTGTAAGAGTTCCGATGAGATAATTAGTTAATTTACTGAAATATTCTGCATTCATATCGCTTCAAAGCAAGGGCTCCGTGGCGTAGTGGTTAAAGCGCCTGTCTCGTAAACAGGAGATCATGAGTTCGATTCTCGTCGAAGCCTCGGTGTTATGTTCTTGTACTATTTTCGTAGCTATTAAATTTTGAAAAATTAAAACAATAGGGTAAAAATTCCGATGAGTTAATTTAGTTAATTTACTGGAATATTCAGCATTCATATCGCTTCAAAGCAAGGGCTCCGTGGCTTAGTGGTTAAAAAGCCTGTCTCGTAAACAGGAGATCATGAGTTCGATTCTCGTCGGAGCCTTGATGTTATGCTACTCGAACTAGATTTCGTAGCTATCAAATTTTGAAAAAATTAAAAATAATAGTTGATTTATGCAAACAATAGGGTAAGATTCCGATGAGATAATTTAGTTAATTTACTGAAATATTCTGCATTCATATCGCTTCAAAGCAAGGGCTCCGTGGCTTAGTGGTTAAAGCGCCTGTCTCGTAAACAGGAGATCATGAGTTCGATTCTCGTCGGAGCCTCGCTGTTATGTTACTTGATCTAGATTTCGTAGCTATTAAATTTTGAAAAATTAAAAATAATAGTTGAATTAGATATGCATATATATGCAAACAATAGTGTAAAAGTTCCGATGAGATAATTTAGTTAATTTACTGAAATATTCAGCATTCATATCGCTTCAAAGCGAGGGCTCCGTGGCTTAGTGGTTAAAGCGACTGTCTAGTAAACAGTAGAGCATGTGTTCGATTCTCGTCGGAGCCTCGCTGTTATGTTACTTGAACGAGATTTCGTAGCTATAAAAAATTGAAAATAATAGTTAATTTAGATATGCATATATGCAAACAATAGTGTAAAAGTTCCGATGAGATAATTTAGTTAATTTACTGAAATATTCTGCATTCATATCGCTTCAAAGCATGGGCTCCGTGGCGTAGTGGTTAAAGCGCCTGTCTCGTAATCAGGAGATCATGAGTTCGATTCTCGTCGAAGCCTCGGTGTTATGTTCTTGTACTATTTTCGTAGCTATTAAATTTTGAAAAATTAAAACAATAGGGTAAAAATTCCGATGAGTTAATTTAGTTAAATTACTGGAATATTCAGCATTCATATCGCTTCAAAGCAAGGGCTCCGTGGCTTATTGGTTAAAAAGCCTGTCTCGTAAACAGGAGATCATGAGTTCGATTCTCGTCGGAGCCTTGATGTTATGCTACTCGAACTAGATTTCGTAGCTATCAAATTTTGAAAAATTAAAAATAATAGTTGATTTATGCAAACAATAGGGTAAGATTCCGATGAGATAATTTAGTTAATTTACTGAAATATTCTGCATTCATATCGCTTCAAAGCAAGGGCTCCGTGGCTTAGTGGTTAAAGCGCCTGTCTCGTAAACAGGAGATCATGAGTTCGATTCTCGTCGGAGCCTCGCTGTTATGTTACTTGATCTAGATTTCGTAGCTATTAAATTTTGAAAAATTAAAAATAATAGTTGAATTAGATATGCATATATATGCAAACAATAGTGTAAAAGTTCCGATGAGATAATTTAGTTAATTTACTGAAATATTCAGCATTCATATCGCTTCAAAGCGAGGGCTCCGTGGCTTAGTGGTTAAAGCGACTGTCTAGTAAACAGTAGAGCATGTGTTCGATTCTCGTCGGAGCCTCGCTGTTATGTTACTTGAACGAGATTTCGTAGCTATTAAAAAATTGAAAATAATAGTTGATTTAGATATGCATATATGCAAACAATAGTGTAAAAGTTCCGATGAGATAATTTAGTTAATTTACTGAAATATTCTGCATTCATATCGCTTCAAAGCAAGGGCTCCGTGGCGTAGTGGTTAAAGCGCCTGTCTCGTAATCAGGAGATCATGAGTTCGATTCTCGTCGAAGCCTCGGTGTTATGTTCTTGTACTATTTTTCGTAGCTATTAAATTTTGAAAAATTAAAACAATAGGGTAAAAATTCCGATGAGTTAATTTAGTTAAATTACTGGCATATTCAGCATTCATATCGCTTCAAAGCAAGGGCTCCGTGGCTTATTGGTTAAAAAGCCTGTCTCGTAAACAGGAGATCATGAGTTCGATTCTCGTCGGAGCCTCGCTGTTATATTACTTGAACTAGATTTCGTAGCTATCAAATTTTGAAAAAGTTAAAAATAATAGTTGATTTATGCAAACAATAGGGTAAGAGTTCCGATGAGATAATTTAGTTAATTTACTGAAATATTCAGCATTCATATCGCTTCAAAGCAAGGGCTCCGTGGCTTAGTGGTTAAAGCGCCTGTCTCGTAAACAGGAGATCATGAGTTCGATTCTCGTCGGAGCCTCGCTGTTATGTTACTTGATCTAGATTTCGTAGCTATTAAATTTTGAAAAATTAAAAATAATAGTTGAATTAGATATGCATATATATGCAAACAATAGTGTAAAAGTTCCGATGAGATAATTTAGTTAATTTACTGAAATATTCAGCATTCATATCGCTTCAAAGCGAGGGCTCCGTGGCTTAGTGGTTAAAGCGACTGTCTAGTAAACAGTAGAGCATGTGTTCGATTCTCGTCGGAGCCTCGCTGTTATGTTACTTGAACGAGATTTCGTAGCTATTAAAAAATTGAAAATAATAGTTAATTTAGATATGCATATATGCAAACAATAGTGTAAAAGTTCCGATGAGATAAATTAGTTAATTTCTGAAATATTCTGCATTCATATCGCTTCAAAGCAAGGGCTCCGTGGCGTAGTGGTTAAAGCGCCTGTCTCGTAATCAGGAGATCATGAGTTCGATTCTCGTCGAAGCCTCGGTGTTATGTTCTTGTACTATTTTTCGTAGCTGTTAAATTTTGAAAAATTAAAACAATAGGGTAAAAATTCCGATGAGTTAATTTAGTTAAATTACTGGCATATTCAGCATTCATATCGCTTCAAAGCAAGGGCTCCGTGGCTTAGTGGTTAAAAAGCCTGTCTCGTAAACAGGAGATCATGAGTTCGATTCTCGTCGGAGCCTCGCTGTTATATTACTTGAACTAGATTTCGTAGCTATCAAATTTTGAAAAAATTAAAAATAATAGTTGATTTAGATATGCATTTATGCAAACAATAGGGTAAAAGTTCCGATGAGATAATTTAGTTTATTTACTGAAATATTCAGCATTCATATCGCTTCAAAGCAAGGGCTCCGTGGCTTAGTGGTTAAAGCGCCTGTCTCGTAAACAGGAGATCATGAGTTCGATTCTCGTCGGAGCCTCGCTGTTATGTTACTTGATCTAGATTTCGTAGCTATTAAATTTTGAAAAATTAAAAATAATAGTTGAATTAGATATGCATATATATGCAAACAATAGTGTAAAAGTTCCGATGAGATAATTTAGTTAATTTACTGAAATATTCAGCATTCATATCGCTTCAAAGCGAGGGCTCCGTGGCTTAGTGGTTAAAGCGACTGTCTAGTAAACAGTAGAGCATGTGTTCGATTCTCGTCGGAGCCTCGCTGTTATGTTACTTGAACGAGATTTCGTAGCTATTAAAAAATTGAAAATAATAGTTAATTTAGATATGCATATATGCAAACAATAGTGTAAAAGTTCCGATGAGATAAATTAGTTAATTTTCTGAAATATTCTGCATTCATATCGCTTCAAAGCAAGGGCTCCGTGGCGTAGTGGTTAAAGCGCCTGTCTCGTAATCAGGAGATCATGAGTTCGATTCTCGTCGAAGCCTCGGTGTTATGTTCTTGTACTATTTCGTAGCTGTTAAATTTTGAAAAATTAAAACAATAGGGTAAAAATTCCGATGAGTTAATTTAGTTAAATTACTGGCATATTCAGCATTCATATCGCTTCAAAGCAAGGGCTCCGTGGCTTATTGGTTAAAAAGCCTGTCTCGTAAACAGGAGATCATGAGTTCGATTCTCGTCGGAGCCTTGATGTTATGCTACTTGAACTAGATTTCGTAGCTATCAAATTTTGAAAAAATTAAAAATAATAGTTGATTTATGCAAACAATAGGGTAAGATTTCCGATGAGATAATTTAGTTAATTTACTGAAATATTCTGCATTCATATCGCTTCAAAGCAAGGGCTCCGTGGCTTAGTGGTTAAAGCGCCTGTCTCGTAAACAGGAGATCATGAGTTCGATTCTCGTCGGAGCCTCGCTGTTATGTTACTTGATCTAGATTTCGTAGCTATTAAATTTTGAAAAATTAAAAATAATAGTTGAATTAGATATGCATATATATGCAAACAATAGTGTAAAAGTTCCGATGAGATAATTTAGTTAATTTACTGAAATATTCAGCATTCATATCGCTTCAAAGCGAGGGCTCCGTGGCTTAGTGGTTAAAGCGACTGTCTAGTAAACAGTAGAGCATGTGTTCGATTCTCGTCGGAGCCTCGCTGTTATGTTACTTGAACGAGATTTCGTAGCTATTAAAAAATTGAAAATAATAGTTAATTTAGATATGCATATATGCAAACAATAGTGTAAAAGTTACGATGAGATAAATTAGTTAATTTTCTGAAATATTCTGCATTCATATCGCTTCCAAGCAAGGGCTCCGTGGCGTAGTGGTTAAAGCGCCTGTCTCGTAATCAGGAGATCATGAGTTCGATTCTCGTCGAAGCCTCGGTGTTATGTTCTTGTACTATTTTTCGTAGCTGTTAAATTTTGAAAAATTAAAACAATAGGGTAAAAATTCCGATGAGTTAATTTAGTTAAATTACTGGCATATTCAGCATTCATATCGCTTCAAAGCAAGGGCTCCGTGGCTTATTGGTTAAAAAGCCTGTCTCGTAAACAGGAGATCATGAGTTCGATTCTCGTCGGAGCCTCACTGTTATATTACTTGAACTAGATTTCGTAGCTATCAAATTTTGAAAAAATTAAAAATAATAGTTGATTTAGATATGCATTTATGCAAACAATAGGGTAAAAGTTCCGATGTGATAATTTAGTTTATTTACTGAAATATTCAGCATTCATATCGCTTCAAAGCGAGGGCTCCGTGGCTTAGTGGTTAAAGCGCCTGTCTAGAAAACAGGAGATCATGAGTTAGATTCTCGTCGGAGCCTCGCTGTTATGTTACTTGATCTAGATTTCGTAGCTATTAAATTTTGAAAAATTAAAAATAATAGTTGAATTAGATATGCATATATATGCAAACAATAGTGTAAAAGTTCCGATGAGATAATTTAGTTAATTTACTGAAATATTCAGCATTCATATCGCTTCAAAGCGAGGGCTCCGTGGCTTAGTGGTTAAAGCGACTGTCTAGTAAACAGTAGAGCATGTGTTCGATTCTCGTCGGAGCCTCGCTGTTATGTTACTTGAACGAGATTTCGTAGCTATTAAAAAATTGAAAATAATAGTTAATTTAGATATGCATTATGCAAACAATAGTGTAAAAGTTCCGATGAGATAAATTAGTTAATTTTCTGAAATATTCTGCATTCATATCGCTTCCAAGCAAGGGCTCCGTGGCGTAGTGGTTAAAGCGCCTGTCTCGTAAACAGGAGATCATGAGTTCGATTCTCGTCGAAGCCTCGGTGTTATGTTCTTGTACTATTTTTCGTAGCTATTAAATTTTGAAAAATTAAAACAATAGGGTAAAAATTCCGATGAGTTAATTTAGTTAAATTACTGGAATATTCAGCATTCATGTCGCTTCAAAGCAAGGGCTCCGTGGCTTAGTGGTTAAAGCGCCTGTCTCGTAAACAGGAGATCATGAGTTCGATTCTCGTCGGAGCCTCACTGTTATATTACTTGAACTAGATTTCGTAGCTATCAAATTTTGAAAAAATTAAAAATAATAGTTGATTTAGATATGCATTTATGCAAACAATAGGGTAAAAGTTCCGATGTGATAATTTAGTTAATTTACTGAAATATTCAGCATTCATATCGCTTCAAAGCGAGGGCTCCGTGGCTTAGTGGTTAAAGCGCCTGTCTAGAAAACAGGAGATCATGAGTTAGATTCTCGTCGGAGCCACGTTGTTATGTTACTTGAACTAGTTCTCGTAGCTATTTAATTTTGAAAAATTAAAAATAAGAGTTGTCTTAGATTTTTATTTATGCAAACAATAGGGTAAAAGTTCCGATGAGATAATTTAGTTAATTTACTGAAATATTCTGCATTCATATCGCTTCAAAGCAAGGGCTCCGTGGCTTAGTGGTTAAAGCGCCTGTCTAGTAAACAGGAGATCATGAGTTCGATTCTCGTCGGAGCCTCGCTGTTATGTTATTTGAACTAGATTTCGTAGCTATCAAATTTTGAAAAAATTAAAAATAATAGTTGATTTAGATATGCATTTATGCAAACAATAGGGTAAAAGTTCCGATGAGATAATTTAGTTAAATTACTGAAATATTTAGCATTCATATCGCTTCAAAGCAAGGGCTCCGTGGCTTAGTGGTTAAAGCGCCTGTCTAGTAAACAGGAGATCATGAGTTCGATTCTCGTCGGAGTCTCGCTGTTATGTTACTTGAACTAGATTTCGTAGCTATCAAATTTTGAAAAAATTAAAAATAATAGTTGATTTAGATATGCATTTATGCAAACAATAGGGTAAAAGTTCCGATGAGATAATTTAGTTAAATTACTGAAATATGTAGCATTCATATCGCTTCAAAGCAAGGGCTCCGTGGCTTAGTGGTTAAAGCGCCTGTCTATTAAACAGGAGATCATGAGTTCGATTCTCGTCGGAGCCTCGCTGTTATGTTACTTGATCTAGATTTCGTAGCTATTAAATTTTGAAAAATTAAAAATAATAGTTGATTTAGATATGCATATATGCAAACAATAGTGTAAAAGTTCCGATGTGATAATTTAGTTAATTTACTGAAATATTCAGCATTCATATCGCTTCAAAGCAAGGGCTCCGTGGCTTAGTGGTTAAAGCGACTGCCTAGTAAACAGTAGAGCATGTGTTCGATTCTCGTCGGAGCCTCGCTGTTATGTTCCTTGAACTAGATTTCGTAGCTATCAAATTTTGAAAAAGTTAAAAATAATAGTTGATTTATGCAAACAATAGGGTAAGAGTTCCGATGAGTTAATTTAGTTAAATTACTGAAATATTCTGCATTCTTATCGCTTCAAAGCAAGGGCTCCGTGGCGTAGTGGTTAAAGCGGCTGTCTCGTAAACAGGAGATCATGAGTTCGATTCTCGTCGGAGCCTTGATGTTATGTTCTTGTACTATTTTTCGTAGCTATTAAATTTTGAAAAATTAAAACAATAGGGTAAAAATTCCGACGAGTTAATTTAATTAAATTACTGCAATATTTAGCATTCATGTCGCTTCAAAGCAAGGGCTCCGTGGCTCAGTGGTGAAAGCGCCTGTCTTGTAAACCGGAGATCATTAGTTCGATTCTCGTCGGAGCCTCATTGTTATGTTATTGTTATTGTTATTGTTATTGTTGAAGGGGGTGACGCGTCGCCGCGTCGAGCACCGATACCAAAGGTATATTGTGCGCCCCGAGCTGGTTAGACTGCGAAGAGTCCTGTCGCCTCGATGAATCGGAGAATCCGATTGGCCGAGACAGTAGAGAACTGGTTAGGTTCCATAGTATGCATGTCAAAATGCTCGAACCTCATGGCCGCGAGGTAGTCGCAGCTACAGAGGATATGGGAGGAGGTTTCTTCTACCTCTCGGCAGAACCTACAGAGTGGGTCATCAACGATGCCTAACAAGTGCAGGTGTCTATTCAGCCGGCAGTGACCAGTGAGGAAACTGGTAACCAGCCTAATTTTACTTTTGGTAAGGGCAAGCAGTTCCTTTGCCCTAGTAATGGAGGGACCCAGGATGAATTCCTTGGCTTGTCTCTGTCCATCCATGTCAAGCCAGAGCTGCAGTTGAAGTGCAGACATCCGGTAGTGAATCTTCTGGCGAATTATGCCATGAGGGATGGGAACCGCAGGCTCAGGTCCGAAGAACTTCGCCTCAGCCCCCCTTTTGGCATACATATCAGCCCTCTCATTGCCCAGGTATCCGCAGTGTCCTGGCACCCACAGCAATTGAACCTTGTTGCGGGCAGCCAGAGAACCCAGCAAATCCAGACAACTGAGGACTAGTCTTGAGTCAACAAGGCACTGATCCAGTGCCATGAGGGCGGCCTGACTATCCGAATAAATCTGAATCGTCCGTCCGCGGTAGTTTTTCTTGATGCAGAAATCCGCGCATAAACAAATGGCCATGATTTCCGCTTGGAAAACACTGGCAAGTTGCCGAGGCTCTCGTGAAAACCAAACTTCTTGGTCAAGCAGTAGACCCCGGCACCAGCTCCAGAGTCCGTCTTTGAGCCGTCCGTGAACCAGACGGACTCCCCCCCAGTTCCGAGGACCGGGGTGGTCTCCCAATCAGTGCGACTCGGAAAGTGCACGCTGAAGGGCTTGTCAAAATGATATGATACAACAGACTTATCTGAGACCATTACAAGTGATGGCTCGAGTCTGCTGTACTCACTGAAGAGCTTAGTTTGACTGAAGTCCCAGTGCTTGGGCTTCCACCAGCCGTGGTTGTTGAGCCTACAGGCTCCCATAATAGCTTCCTGCTCAATAAAGAGGTGTAGAGGAAGCATATTCAGAAGGATCTCCAGAGAGGCTGTGGGGGTAGTCCTCATGGACCCCGTGATGCCGATGCACGCCAGCCTTTGAAGCTTGCGTAGTTCATCTTGGGCCGTTTTAAGGCGAACCCTGGACCACCAGACAAGAGCTCCATAGGAGACTACCGGCCTGATGATCCTAGTATAAATCCAGTTCACGACACTAGGGCTTAAGCCCCAGGATTTGCTAACTGAACTTCTTAAACGCCAGAATAAAATTTTGGCCTTCTTGATGCTAAGATCAAGATGGGATTTCCAAGTAAGCTTGGCATCAAAGGTCACGCCAAGGTATTTGACCTCGGTGGACTTCGTCAGAACCTGTCCAAAGAAGGAAATATCATTGAAGAGTTCATTGGTCCTCTTCCGGGTAAACGGTATAAGGACAGTCTTGTTGGGATTGACGGTGAGGTTAACTTCCCTACACCATTCCTCAACAACATGCAAGGCAGTTTTCATCAGTGCAGCGATAGTTGCAGGGAACCTCCCTGTAACAATCACAGCGATGTCATCCGCATAGCCAAAGCAGTGACACCCCCCTCCCCGAGTCGACCCAGCAGCTCATCCACCACCAGGCACCAAAGAAGAGGGGAAAGAACCCCTCCCTGTGGACAGCCACGGTCGGTGGAGATCTCCAGGGATTCCCCGAGAAGAGACGCCGTCACCCTGCGATTCGTGAGCATGGAGTGTATCCAACGACACAGAGTGTCGTCAATACCAAACCGCTCCGCAGCGCGAAGAATAACTTCACTAGAGACCCTATCAAAGGCCCCCTCAATGTCGAGGAAGATGGCCAAGGACATCTCCTTGAACTCGATGGCCCTGTCAAGGCAGTTCATAATGCCATGGAGCGCCGTCTCCGTGGATTTGCCTTTCTGATAGGCAAACTGAGCAGTGGACAGGGGAGTATGGGAGAGAACTCCATCTCGCAAAAACCTGTCCACCAGTTTCTCTAAAATCTTTAGGAAGAAAGAGGTAAGGCAGATCGGCCTAAATGCCTTGGCCTCAAGATAGCTCGTCTTCCCAGGTTTGGGAATAAAGATAACCTTCGAGCGCTTCCAGATATCCGGAATATGCGCCAGAGCAATGCAGGCCCTAAATATCCTGCACAAATAGGGGCCAATGGCGTCTATACCTTCCTGAAGGAGGGCAGGAAAGACGCCATCTGGGCCAGGGGACTTATAGGGCTGAAACGAATTAACAGCCCACTTAAGTCTGGGGTAAGTAACTATCTTATTGGCAATGCCCCAGTCCGCCCTGTGTGCTCTCCGAAAGTGCACGGGGAGAGCTTCAGTGCATGTGGGGACAAAAACCTTGGAGTCCGGAAAGTGTACCTTAAGCATATGCTTTAGGGTATCAGTCCCTGATTTGGTAAACTCACCTTCTGCCACCTTAATGGTGCTGAGCTGGTGAGTGTTGTCATGAGCCAGGATCCTCATGATCTTGGCAGAAGCGGGGGCATCGGAGATGCTACCGCAGAAGTCCCTCCAGGAGTTCCTCTTAGCCTCCCGGATGGCTTTATTATACTTGTTGAGGGTCTGTCTATAAATAGTCCAGTCCCCAGTCCTCTTGGCTCTGTTAAAGAGTTTACGAGTGAGCTTGCGAAGCTTGCCAAGTTCCGTACTCCACCAAGGAACGAGCCTAGGCCGGCTGGCAGGCTTCGCTGGACAGTTATGGTGGTAGGAGTTGATAATGGCTTGTTGCATGAGATCAACAGCCAAATCAAATTCCAGCACCGAGGTAAGTTTGGGAGCATTACCTCTGAGTAGGAGGCAGAGTTCCTCCCTGTAGCCGGAACAATCGGTCCGACGGGGGTTGCGCAGTTCCGTCTTAACCGAGGTTGACTTGACCGCGACCGAGAAGCAGATGTGCCTATGGTCTGAGAGAGATGGTTCATCAGACACATGCCAGTTAGATACCGACAGACTGATATTGTCTGTGGCAAGGGTCACATCAATGACCTCCTTTCTGTTTGAGGTAACGAAGGTCGGTTCATTGTGCCTATTGAGAATATGCAGGTTCGTACCGACCAGATATTCAAGTAGGTCATCACCACGTTTGTTGCAGTCGCTGCTGCCCCACGTGACATGATGAGCATTGGCATCGCAGCCTAGAATGAGCCTGTCCCCCTGCCGCTCACAGTGGTCGACAAGAGCGGCAACCTCCTGTGGCGGGGGGGAGTCCGTGGCATCATGGGCAAAATAAGCAGACGCTATGATAAGGCCAGTTGCCTCTCCAAAAGAGGAGGGCAATACCCTAATCACAGCAATATCCCTAGTGAGGTAGTTCGGAAGCGGAAGGGTGTCGAGACCCTTCCTTGTCAGAACACACGCCCTGGGGTTGGGTGAGGTAAAATCATAAGAAATGCTACCTGCATTCTTTAAACCAAGGATTTTACCATTATGGATCCAAGGTTCCTGAATGAGGGCCACGTCCAGGCCCTCTAAGGCAAACCTCCGGCAAAGAACTGCCGAGGCTGCTTTGCAGTGATGCAGGTTAATCTGGATCACCTTAATGCTCATGCCACAGAAAGAGAGACGGCCCTAGCTACCGCTTGGCAGCAGCTTGGAGTCCCGATCCAGAACCGGTATCTCCTTCGCCACCGCCAGCAGCAACCCCGGCCTCCATCCCCATCCCAGTGTTAGGAGCGGAAGACTTCTCGGTATCAGAGTCCTTCAAAAAGTCAGACTCTGTCCCGAGGTCTATGTCCGAGCCATCTGGAAAGGATGGCTCTAAATTAATTTCAGCAATATTTGCTGCCAGCTCCCCACTCACGCTGGGTACAGTGTCTCCTTCTTCATCAGAAGCCTCGGAGACCTTCTGGAGAGGGTCATGCGGTGCGTTCAGGACTTTAAAAGTCCCGACATCGACACCAGTGAGACCCTCAAAACCGGCCTCCTTGATGGCCTCCATGGAGGAGCCATCAATAAGGAATATCCAGCGTCTGGTGCTCTTCTCATCGAACGACTTCAGGCACCGCCAACAGTCGGTCAAAAACCTTCCGTTGTAGGCCTTAAGTCGCCGTAGAAGAGCCGCCGGATCTGTGGTGCGACGGTCCTTGGTACGGAAGGACACCTTGAACGGCTTCGGGAGTTCACAGGCTTTCATCACTGAAAGCCGTGTTCCCCCTATGGCACGCTCATTGTGGTGCAACACCTTCACGAGCCATTCACCGGTCGCAGAATCTCCACATGAATAAATCATGGCCCCAGCCATGATGTGGAAATTTAGGGGACGCGGCAACGAGCTTCCCGAGGAAAGCTCAGCGTCCAGTGCGTCGAGTATAGCGGCCTGGATGGGAACGACGTCCACATCCGTGACCGCATTAGTAGGATAGCCATCTTTAACGATGGCCATCTTGACAATGCTGGCGACGTCGCAGTAAGACTTAGTCTTCTTTGGCGCCGCCGCTTGTGAGCTAGGCGAGGGATCAGAGTCCTCCGTCCTAGCTTTCTTCCCAGAAAAGGTGGTAGCTTCTCTTGCACCAGGCGTAGAGTCCGTACCCAAGACGTTATTCCCAGCACCCGAAGGTACAGGAGTTCCATCTCGGCCCGCATCTCTTACACCCAGTGCAGAGTTCTGGCCACCTTGGAGGGCTTGTTTTCTTCGGCGGTTGGCCTTTCGCCTCCTATTAGCCTCACTCAACTTGGTAGAACCCAGTTGAGGAGCAGGAAGCGATTTTTGGCTTTCCGCCGATTGAGGGTGGGTGCTGCCGGAGGCAGCAACTCGCCCAGAAGCAGGTTGGGAGTTGCCTCCTTCCCTGTGAGTAGGCTGGGTACCGGTAGAGCCGGCTCCATGCCCAGGTTTGTTTTTGGTTTTGGTTTTTGTAGTTGTAGTCTCCATGAAGGTCCCACGAGTAATGAGGCAAATAAGAAGTCACCACCCGGTAGTCCTCATCCCGGGTGGAAGGCTAGTTACAACGGGGTTTCGCCTGGTACCCCGAGGGGATCGTTCGAGATACCGTAGATTAACTTCCCCGGTACCACACAGCCCTCAGCACGATACCTGCACACCTTGGCTTGGGAAGGGCGCGTATCAACTCAGCCCACAAAACGCAGTGGTTAGCCAGCTCTCACCACCGAGGAGGTGTGATACATCGCACTGTTGAGGACCCAAGCTGGCGGCCGCACAAGCGAAAAGGACGGAGAGCAACAAAGCAAGGGGGGGAAGTAAGCGCGCCATCCAGCTTGCGTCCTCAACTTCGAGAGCCCATTGTTATGTTACTTGAACTAGATTTCGTAGCTATCAAATTTTGAAAAAAAAAAAAAAAAAAAAATTAAAAAAAAAAAAAGAAAAATAATAGTTGATTTAGATTTGCATTTATGCAAACAATAGGGTAAAAGTTCCGATGAGATAATTTAGTTAATTTACTGAAATATTCAGCATTCATATCGCTTCAAAGCAAGGGCTCCGTGACTTAGTGGTTAAAGCGACTGTCTAGTAAACAGTAGAGCACGTGTTCGATTCTCGTCGGAGCCTCGCTGTTATGTTACTTGAACGAGATTTCGTAGCTATTAAAATTTGAAAAATTAAATATAATAGTTGATTTAGATATGCATATATGCAAACAATAGAGTAAAAGTTCCGATGAGATAATTTAGTTAATTTACTGAAATATTCAGCATTCATATCGCTTCAAAGCAAGGGCTCCGTGGCTTAGTGGTTAAAGCGACTGCCTAGTAAACAGTAGAACATGTGTTCGATTCTCGTCGGAGCCTCGCTGTTATGTTACTTGAACAAGATTTCGAAGCTATCAAATTTTGAAAAAATTAAAAATAATAGTTGATTTATGCAAACAATAGGGTAAGAGTTCCGATGAGATAATTTAGTTAATTTATTGAAATATTCTGCATTCATATCGCTTCAAAGCAAGGGCTCCGTGGCGTAGTGGTCAAAGCGCCTGTCTCGTAAACAGGAGATCATGAGTTCGATTCTCGTCGAAGCCTCGGTGTTATGTTCTTGTACTATTTTTCGTAGCTATTAAATTTTGAAAAATTAAAACAATAGGGTAAAAATTCCGATGAGTTAATTTAGTTAAATTACTGAAATATTATACATTCTTATCGCTTCAAAGCAAGGGCTCCGTGGCGTAGTGGTTAAAGCGCCTGTCTCGTAAACAGGAGATCATGAGTTCGATTCTCGTCGGAGCCTTGATGTTATGTTGTTGTACTATTTTTCGTAGCTATTAAATTTTGAAAAATTAAAACAATAGGGTAAAAATTCCGATGAGATAATTTAGTTAATTTACTGAAATATTCTGCATTCATATCGCTTCAACGCAAGGGCTCCGTGGCTTAGTGGTTAAAGCGCCTGTCACGTAAACAGGAGATCATGAGTTCGATTCTCGTCGGAGCCTCGCTGTTATATTACTTGAACTAGATTTCGTAGCTATCAAATTTTGAAAAAATTAAAAATAATAGTTGATTTAGATATGCATTTATGCAAACAATAGGGTGAAAGTTCCGATGAGATAATTTAGTTAATTTACTAAAATATTCTGCATTCATGTCGCTTCAAAGCAAGGGCTCCGTGGCTTAGTGGTTAAAGCGCCTGTCTAGTAAACAGGAGATCATGAGTTCGATTCTCGTCGGAGCTTCGCTGTTATGTTACTTGATCTAGATTTCGTAGCTATTAAATTTTGAAAAATTAAAAATAATAGTTGATTTAGATATGCATATATGCAAACAATAGTGTAAAAGTTCCGATGAGATAATTTAGTTAATTTACTGAAATATTCAGCATTCATATCGCTTCAAAGCAAGGGCTCCGTGGCGTAGTGGTTAAAGCGCCTGTCTCGTAAACAGGAGATCATGAGTTCGATTCTCGTCGAAGCCTCGGTGTTATGTTCTTGTACTATTTTTCGTAGCTATTAAATTTTGAAAAATTAAAACAATAGGGTAAAAATTCCGATGAGTTAATTTAGTTAAATTACTGGAATATTCAGCATTCATGTCGCTTAAAAGCAAGGGCTCCGTGGCTTAGTGGTTAAAAAGCCTGTCTCGTAAACAGGAGATCATGAGTTCGATTCTCGTCGGAGCCTTGATGTTATGCTACTCGAACTAGATTTCGTAGCTATCAAATTTTGAAAAAATTAAAAATAGTAGTTGATTCATGCAAACATATGGGGCGCCGTTTCGGACAAAATTCCAAAAAAATATGAAAACAATAATATGAGAGTGGAAAACAATAATTTGAGGGTAGAAAACAATAATTTGAGGGTGGAAAACAATAATTTGAGGGTGGAAAACAATAATTTGAGGGTGGAAAACAATAATTTGAGGGTGGAAAACAATAATTTGAGGGTGGAAAACAATAATTTGAGGGTGGAAAACAATAATTTGAACGTATAAAACAATAAAATAATTTGAGAGTGGAAAACAACAATTTGAGAGTGGAAAACAATAATTTGAGAGTGGAAAACAATAATTTGAACGTGGAAAACAATAATTTGAACGAGGAAAACAATAGCTTGAACGAGGAAAACAATAACTTGAGAGTGAAAAACAATAATTTGAACGAGGAAAACAATAATTTGAACGAGGAAAACAATAATTTGAACGAGGAAAACAATAATTTGAACGAGGAAAACAATAATTTGACAGTCGAAAACAATAATTTGAACGAGGAAAACAATAATTTGAACGAGGAAAACAATAATTTGAACGAGGAAAACAATAATTTGAACGAGGAAAACAATAATTTGAGAGTGGAAAACAATAATTTGAACGAGGAAAACAATAATTTGACAGTCGAAAACAATAATTTGAACGAGGAAAACAATAATTTGAACGAGGAAAACAATAATTTGAACGAGGAAAACAATAATTTGAACGAGGAAAACAATAATTTGAGAGTGGAAAACAATAATTTGAACGAGGAAAACAATAATTTGAGAGTGGAAAACAATCATTTGAACGAGGAAAACAATAATTTGAGAGTGGAAAACAATAATTTTAACGAGGAAAACAATACTTTGAACGAGGAAAACAATAATTTGAACGAGGAAAACAATACTTTGAACGAGGAAAACAATACATTGAGAGTGGAAAACAATAATTTGAGAGTGGAAAACAATAATTTGAGAGTGGAAAACAATAATTTGAACGAGGAAAACAATAATTTGAGAGTGGAAAACAATAATTTGAGAGTGGAAAACAATAGTTTGAACCAGGAAAACAATAATTTGAACGAGGAAAACAATAATTTGAACGAGGAAAACAATAATTTGAACGAGGAAAACAACAATTTGAACGGGGAAAACAATAATTTCACGATAAAAACCATTAATTTTATTAATTATAAAAACCATGATTTGACGATGGTTATGAATAATTTGGATACCAGATCAATAACGTCTAATTGGCCTACCAGCATAAAAGCGCCGTGTGCAGTGATGCTCTTTCCATGTATACAATGACATGACGTTCAGAGTGCAGCAATGGACTTGCCATGTGCCGAGACGTGGCGTGCCATTCGCGGTGACGGCCATTCCATGTATGGGGTTTATTGGGCAGCAATGGACTTGCCATGTGCAGGGACGTGAAGTGCCATTCGTGGTGACGGCCTTTCCATGTACAATGACATGACGTTCAGTGTGCAGCAATGGACTTGCCATGTGCAGAGACGTGACGTGCCATTCGTGGTGACGGCGGAACGGGACATTTGGGCGCCGACATTTAGGCGCCGGGACAGTTGGGCGCCGCGACAATTTGGCGCCGCGACATTTAGGCTCCGCGACAATTTGGCACCGAGACATTTAGGCTCCGCGACAATTTGGCACCGAGACATTTAGGCGCCGCGACAATTAGGCGCCGCGACAATTAGGCGCCGCGACATTTAGGCTCCGCGACAATTTGGCACCGAGACATTTAGGCTCCGCGACAATTTGGCGCCGAGACATTTAGGCGCCGCGACAATTAGGCGCCGCGACATTGCCGTAAAATTTTCGCGAAAGATTTGAGATATTTAAATAAAGGAACATGACAAGAACTTTTAGGCTTATATTCTTTCTATTCAACTGACATCAGAGTTCAACCATGTTTTTTTATCTTCATTGACTTCCCAAAATAATATGCCTTTTCCAAGATATTGTTGTTTATCTTCATTGACTTCCCAAAATAATGTGCCTTTTCCAAAATATTGTTGTTTATCTCCATTGACTTCCCAAAATAATATGCCTTTTCCAAAATATTGTTGTTTATCTCCATTGACTTCCCAAAATAATATGCCTTTTCCAAATTATTGTTTATCTTCTTTGACTTCCCAAAATAATATGCCTTTTCCAAGATATTGTTGTTTATCTTCTTTGAATTCGCAAAATAATATACCTTTTCCAAATTATGGTTTATCTTCTTTGACTTCCCAAAATTATATGCCTTTTCCAAAATATTGTTGTTTATCTTCATTGACTTCCCAAAATTATATGCCTTTTCCAAATTATTGTTTATCTTCTTTGACTTCCCAAAATAATATGCCTTTTCCAAGATATTGTTTATCATCTTTGACTTCCCAAAATAATATGCCTTTTCCAAGATATTGTTTATCATCTTTGACTTCCCAGAATAATATGCCTTTTTCAAAATATTGTTGTTTATCTTCATTGAATTCCCAAAATAATATACCTTTTCCAAATTATTGTTTATCTTCTTTGACTTCCCAAAATAATATGCCTTTTCCAAGATATTGTTTATCTTCATTGACTTCCCAAAATAATATGCCTTTTCCAAAATATTGTTATTTATCTCCATTGACTTCCCAAAATAATATGCCTTTTCCAAAATATTGTTGTTTATCTCCATTGACTTCCCAAAATAGTATGCCTTTTCCAAATTATTGTTTATCTTCTTTGACTTCCCAAAATAATATGCCTTTTCCAAGATATTGTTGTTTATCTTCATTGAATTCCCAAAATAATATGCCTTTTCCAAAATATTGTTGTTTATCTTCATTGAATTCGCAAAATAATATGCCTTTTCCAAGATATTGTTGTTTATCTTCATTGACTTCCCAAAATAATATGCCTTTTCCTAAATATTGATGTTTATCTTCTTTGACTTCCCAAAATAATATGCCTTCTCCAAATTATTGTTTATCTTCTTTGACTTCCCAAAATAATATGCCTTTTTCAAGATATTGTTGTTTATCATTATTGACCTACCAGAATAATATGCATTTTCCAAAATATTGTTGTTTATCATCATTGACTTCCCAGAATATTATGCATTTTCCAAAATATTGTTGTTTATCTTCATTGAATTCCCAAAATAATATGCCTTTTCCAAATTATTGTTTATCTTCTTTGACTTCCCAAAATAATATGCCTTTTCCAAATTATTGTTTATCTTCTTTGACTTCCCAAAATAATATGCCTTTTCCAAGATATTGTTGTTTATCATTATTGACTTCCCAGAATAATATGCATTTTCCAAAATATTGTTGTTTATCATCATTGACTTCCCAGAATATTATGCATTTTCCAAAATATTGTTGTTTATCTTCATTGAATTCCCAAAATAATATGCTTTTTCCAAATTATTGTTTATCTTCTTTGACTTCCCAAAATAATATGTCTTTCCCAAATTATTGTTGTTTATTTTTATTGACTTCCCATTTTAGGTTTGGTTAGGATATGTTTTTTTTTTATTATTTTAGGATTGTTTTGTAAAAACAAGTAGTTTTCGAGTCCTTTAATGGGGATTGCGAACATAGTCATGCAGTGACGCACAGGGACAATACACGGGTTGCCAAATTGAGAGTTCATTACGGATTTTTGAAGAAATAATGGAAAAACTATTGGCACGTAAATGTCTCGACGCCTAAATGTCGCGGAGCCTAAATGTCGCGGCGCCTAAATGTCGCGGCGCCTAAATGTCGCGGCGCCTAAATTTCACGGCGCCTAATTGTCTCGGCGGCTAAATGGCGGCGCCTAAATGTCACGGACCGTGGTGACGGCCTTTCCATGTACAATGACATGACGTTCAGTGTGCAGCAATGGACTTGACATGTGCAGGGACGTGACGTGCCTTTCCCGGTGACGGGCTTTCCACGTATAATGACGAGACGTTCATTGTGCAGCAATGGACTTGCCTTGTGCAGGGACGTGACGTGCCTTTCGCGGTGACGGGCTTTCCATGTATAATGACATGACGTTCAGTGTGCAGCAATGGACTTGCCATGTGCAGGGACGTGACGTGCTCTTCGCGGTGACGGGCTTTCCATGTATAATGACATGACGTTAAGTGTGCAGCAATGAACTTGCCATGTGCAGGGACGTGACGTGCCTTTCGCGGTGACGGGCTTTCCAATGTTTCCATGTATAATGACATGACGTTCAGTGTGCAGCAATGGACTTGCCATATACAGGGACGTGACGTGCCTTTCGCAGTGACGGCCTTTCCATGTATACAATGACATGACGTTCAGAGTGCAGCAATGGACTTGCCATGTGCCGAGACGTGGCGTGCCATTCGCGGTGACGGCCATTCCATGTATGGGGTTTATTGGGCAGCAATGGACTTGCCAAGTGCCGAGACGTGGCGTGCCATTCGCGGTGACGGCCTTTCCATGTACAATGACATGACGTTCAGTGTGCAGCAATGGACTTGCCATGTGCAGGGACGTGAAGTGCCATTTGGTGACGGCCTTTCCATGTACAATGACATGACGTTCAGTGTGCAGCAATTTACTTGCCATGTGCAGGGACGTGTCGTGCCTTTCGCGGTGACGGGCTTTCCATGTATAATGACATGACGTTCAGTGTGCAGCAATGGACTTGCCATGTGCAGGGACGTGACGTGCCTTTCGCGGTGACGGGCTTTCCATGTATAATGACATGACGTTCAGTGTGCAGCAATGGACTTGCCATGTGCAGGGACGTGACGTGCCATTCGCGGTGACGGCCATTCAATGTATGGCGTTTATTGGGCAGCAATGAATTTGCCATACGCAGGGACGTGACAGGCTTTCTATGTGCATTGACATGACGTTCAGTGTGGAGAGACATTTAACGTGGGTGAACAATAATTTGAGAGAGGAAAAGAATGATTTTAGAGAAGAAAGAAATGATTTTAGAGAAGAAAGGAATGGTTCTAGCGATGAAAGGAATGATTTTAGAGAGGAAAGGAATGATTTTAGAGAGGAAAGGAATGATTTTAGAGAGGAAAGGAATGACTTGAGAGAGGAAAGGAATGACTTTAGAGAGGAAAGAAAGATTTGACGAAGTATAACTAGAATTTGAGATAGCTGTTCAGTAGCATCTAATTGGCCCAATAACATAAACGTTCCGTGTGCAGTGACGGGCTTTCCATGTAAAATAACATGACGTTCAGTGTGCAGTAATGGACTTGCCATGTGCAGGGACGTGACGTGCCGTATGCAGAGACGGACTATCCATGTACAATGACATGACGTTTAGTGTGCAGCAATGAATTTGCCATACGCAGGGACGTGACAGGCTTTCTATGTACATTGACATGGCGTTCAATGTGGAGAGACATTTAACGTGGGTGAACAATAATTTGAGAGAGGAAAAGAATGATTTTAGAGAGGAAAGGAATGATTTTCGAGAAGAAAGGAATGATTTTAGAGAAGAAAGGAATGATTTTAGAGAAGAAAGGAATGATTTTAGAGAAGAAAGGAATGATTTTAGAGAAGAAAGGAATGATTTTAAAGAAGAAAGGAATGATTTTAGAGAAGAAAGGAATGATTTTAGAGAAGAAAGGAATGATTTTAGAGAAGAAAGGAATGATTTTAGAGAAGAAAGGAATGGTTCTAGCGAGGAAAGGAATGATTTTAGAGAGGAAAGGAATGATTTTAGAGAGGAAAGGGATGATTTGAGAGAGGAAAGGAATGACTTTAGAGAGGAAAGAAAGATTAGACGAAGTATAACTAGAATTTGAGATAGCTGTTGAGTAGCATCTAATTGGCCCAATAACATAAACGTTCCGTGTGCAGTGACGGGCTTTCCATGTAAAATAACATGACGTTCAGTGTGCAGTAATGGATTTGCCATGTGCAGGGACGTGATGTTCTCCTAAGTTCCGCTCCAACAGAACCCTCGGTTATGGGATTAACTCTAGTTTCGTAATTGTTTCTTTGCACAGTGATAACGTTTTCATTCAGTGTTTGTAAAAGCCTTTCGCTCCCGATAGCGATAATATTTTCTAAAGTCTCCCGAACCATACAGTTACTGCGGGATTCTGAATCCATAGGAAAATATTCAATATCCTATTGAAACCGTTATGATAACTGTTTTGCTTGAAATGCGATAACCTAGGCTAAAACACAATCTCGAATTCTCGATGGCACGCGTGAGAAGCTACTAGCTTGAACCAGCTTTTCTATCATTCTGCTGGGAAAAAAAAGTATGCCCCTGGTGGTAGCTAAGAACATCGTGGGAAATATTTCCTAAGGGAGAGAAAACATAGCTATTGGAACTTAAAAATTGAAAAATAGACCTGACCTTCATCCTTTCTGAAAAGACGATAATTTTTAAACAAATAGCCTACTTGCAAAACCTTGTATTATTAATAAACCTATTTAATTTTACCCTATCGCTGAAAATAACTTCAAAATAATGACATTTGCGAAGATTAAAGTAAAACTGACTAGCCTTATGCGTTTTTCGGTAGGATTGCACTATATCTATTCACATTAAATAACGGTCTTACCTGACTAATTAGACCATGGGGAGTTCAAATAAAATAGTTAAAAAAATATTGGCCCCCGCAAGTATTTTTAATTTTTCTTCGAAAATTTCAAAATTGCATGTTTTTACCGTAACTCCTGTATACCGTATTCCGCACTCAGTCTTGTAAAAAACGTACAAGTTTTTGAAAGCCGCCCAGTTTTCGGTAATGGATCTAAACTTAATTAATAGCCGATAATTTGGAAAAGGCGCATTATTTTGGCTGAAGGAACTAAATTTTAAAACTCATATTTAGGAAAAGGGGCATAATTTTTGGTGAAGGCACTAAATTCAAAAACCGATATCTTGGAAAAGGTGGCAACTAGTTAACCTAACCTGGTGATTTCAAATTTTCAAACGAAGTTTTGGCCCAGTTCCGGCGGATGAATATTTTTTAACTATTTTATTTGAACTCCCCATGGTCTAATTAGTCAGGTAAGACCGTTATTTCATGTGAATAGATATAATGCAATTGTACCCGTTTTTCATCGTCTTCGTGTCATAACGAAAAATCCAACAGCCTAACTACAGTACTAGACTCGGATTCACTTGGACTCGATAAAATGTCTAAAGCTGATTGGAATTCGCGCTCAGTGTTAAGTTTCGCAATCCGAAGTAGGTGCGGGTGAATTTGATTTTAAGATGTGTTGAATTGGCTATGACCTCTGTAGACCAATATAAAGAAGTGTCGAAGGGGATCGCAACACATACACATAATAGACAAGTTGGGAAAACCAAAATATTACCTCTCCGAGTCAAGAGGTCTACTACTACAAAGTTATTTACCTAGATATGCAATTAATTCACTTTTTTGAAGTAAAAATTTACGAAATATTGAAGCAGTATTCCAAGCATAGCGAATATACAGTAAAGCAGACGACATTTTACATCCAATAAGGATAAATCTTGGACAAATGGAAATCAGTCAATGGCAAAAAGAACAGGAAATGAAGTCTACGCTTCAGCTGACAGCTACATTCACAACTGGTTAGCAGTGTAAACACTACCGTCTCGTCTCACCTCAACAATATTCTTAGTTTGCCAACATGAGCGTCAACGATAAATAATACCAAAGCTAAATTGTAGCTAGACGCACTGATAGTCTATGCGCACCATAAAGAGAATAAAAACTCTGTAGTTTAGCCCTACTAATCTAATTGCCACCATGATCTTTTCTTCTATTATAAAATCTAAACCTGATTATTGAAGAGTGTATTTAACTTTCGGCTCACTCTGAACCGTTGATGTCTCTTCATTTCAGACACGAAAATCAAAACCCAAAGTTTACTTCACCTCAGGCCTCATTTATTTACTCTTTATTTCACTAATACTAGATATACCCGCCGGAGTTTAGTTCTTAGCTTTCTTCATGAAATCACTAAACCAAGGATTATTCTATATACAGATGTAGTATAGCTTAAGTAATATGTAAACAGCCATTTCAAATAATAATATTAAAAAGAATCTTTGGAATATCAAAATGAAACAGAGCTTTAAAGCTACAAAAGTACTAAATGCATCGTAATTACGAAAAATATTTTCACATATTCACTTTATATTAAGGATAAAGGGAATATTATGGTTCTGTAGGATTTCTTTACACATCAAAACAAAACGAAATTCTAACGCAGCGCACTAGTGTAACAACGGACGGACACACAGAGACAAAAACATAGACTGCAATTTAACTCTTTCCGTATTAATTTTGAATCGAGAAACAAGATTATCTTAAATATTAAAATAAATATAATTAATATTTAATATTTTCTTCGTTAGTTATTCGCCTTATTGAACGTTACATCGTTTTAAAAAAGAACAATTAAACATTCTTGAGAGACTTGACTAATATTGGCGTTTGAAATGAAGCATACGCCGGTTGCTTCGCCCTACTCAAATAGGTAGTATATAAGGGTTTCGAATCGCAGCTATGGATAAGAACATCGCAATTGCGTGAACCTTGGCGGAAGACCCCGTCAATGGAAGGCTAGACGTTTCTCGTAACCCTAGCCGATCGCCGCGTATGTCTTAACCTTAAGGATGATGGTGGTGTTAGAAGCCAGGTGTACAGACTGGTGTCCATGTGGGATGGACAAAGAATAGAATATGGTGGTGTTTAGAAGCCAGTAAGTACAGACTGGTGTCCATGTGGAATGGACAAGGACGAGAAGGTAGTGGTGTTTAGAATTCAGTAAATACAGACTGGTGTCCATGTGGAATGGGCGAAAGACAACAAGATGGTGGTGTTTAGAAGCTAGTAAGTTGAGACTGGTGTCCATGTGGGGTGGACAAATGAACAGAGTTGTTAGACAGGCAATGGAGTAATAGCCTGTAAGTGGAATACAATTTCCGGGACTGTAAATGCGGTCTGGAAATTGAATACACGTTTGCTCCGATTTGCAAACTGCGAACGCGGTCACGTGGGTGTAACAACGGACAGACAGACACACAGACACACAGACACGTCGAAATTAGAACCTCTCCGTGACATACGTCACTCGGAGAGGTAACAAGTTGGGAAAACCAAAATATTACCTCTCCGTGTCAAGAGGTCTACTACTACAAACTTATTTACCTAGATATGGAATTATTTCTTTTTTTTTTGAAGTAAAAATTTACGAAATATTGAAGCAGTATTCCAAACATAGCGAATGTACAGTAAAGCAGACGACATTTTACAACCAATAAGGATAAATCTTGGACACATGGAAATCAGTCAATGGGGAAAAGAACAGGAAATGAAGTCTGCGCTTCAGCTGTTTAGCCTATATTCTGATAGCTACATTCACAACTGGTTTGCAGTGTAAACACTATCGTCTCGTCTCACCTCAACAATATTCTTAGTTTGCCAACATGAATGTTAACGTTAAATAACACCAAAGCTAAATTGTAGCTAGACGCACTAACAGTCAATGCGCACCATAAAGAGAATAATAAGTCTGTAGCTACTACCCGTTCACCATTAGCCCTTTTACTAATTAAATTGCCACCATGATCTTTTCTTCCATTATAAAATCTTTACATGATTATTTAAGAGTGTATTTAACTTTCGGTTCACTCTGAACCGTTGATGTCTCTTCATTACATACACGAAAATCAAAGCCACAAGTTTACTTCACCTCAGGCCTCAATTATTCACTCTTTATTTCACTAAGCCTATTGCGGATAATACTTGTTATACCCGCCGGAGTCTCGGTCTTAGTTTTCTTCATGAAATCACTAAACCAAGGATTATTCTATATACAGATGTAGTATAGCTTAAGCAATATGTAAACAGCCATTTCAAATAACAATATTAAAAAAAATCTTTGGAATATCAAAATGAAACAGAGCTTTAAAGCTACAAAAGTACTTAATGCATCATAATTACGAAAAATACTTCCACATATTCACTTTATATTATGGAAAAAGGGAATATTAAGGTTCTGTATGATTTCTTAACACATCAACACAAGGCTAACTGCTAACGCGACGCACTAGTGTAACAATGGACGGACACACACAGACACAAGGAGTATAAACCCATTAGTGGAAGCAGTATTTTTTTCCGAAACAATCTCGCTTATGTTTATCCTCTCTAAACTTCGCTAAAAACGTATTACTACTACGTAAAATATTAATAGACAGGCAAGGATTGATACCATTAAAGAAGGAGCGCAATATTATCCATATTTTCATTTCATATACAGAGAAAAGAAATTATTATGTTTCTGAGAGGAGCTTCCCATTTTGGTTGTTGTTTTGAAAAATACATCGCAATGCACGGGCCTTGATAGATATAGGAGGCAATGAATGAAATATATCGCATGCACGGGCCTTGGCAGATATAGGAGGCGATGATAATCTCTCTCTTTGCACGAGAGGTTTATCTTTAATATTTAAATAAATATAATTATTTTTAATTATTTTAATCTTCAATAATTAACATTAATAATAGTTAAAACGTTTAAAATAAAGTTATACCTATTATCATCTCACACTTCGCTAATATTGACGTTTAAAGTGAAGGATACCCCTCTTGCCCACTTTCTTCAAATTTTGGGGTATATATACGATTCGTTTCCATTATAATAGTAAGGAAAAAGCGCAATTGCGAAAACCTTTGGTGGCTATCCCACCTTAGGGAGGCTAGACGTTTCTCGTAACCCTAGCTGATCGCCGCGTATATCCTAAAACCAAACGATGATAATGGAGTAGAAGCCAATGATACAGATTGGTGTCTATGTGGAATAGACGGAAGACCAGTGGATGGTGGTGTTAGAAGCCAGTGTAAGTGCAGACTGGTGTCAATGTGGGATTGACAAAAAACAGAAGATCGTGGTGATTAGAAGCCAGTATGTACAGACTGGTGTCCTAGTGGAATGGACGAAGACCAGAAGATGGTGGTGATTAGAAGCCATTATGTACAGACTGGTGTCCATGGGGATGGATGAAGAACAAAATATGGTGGTGATTAGAAGCAAGTAAGAACAGACTGGTGTCTGTGTGGGATGGACAAAGACCAGAAGATGGTGGTGTGAGAACTCAAGTAGAGGAGCCATTTCCGTGACTGCGAAAGCAGTTCGGAAATGGCGAACACGTTTGCTCCGATACGCAAACTGCGAACGCGGTCACGTGGGTGTAACAACGGACAGACAGACACACACACACACACAGACACGGCCGTTACAGAACCTCTCCTGGACTACGTCACACGGAGAGGTAAAATGTAGACGGAGTGGGGAAAGGTAAAGCCACGCCCATTGACATGCGCGGTAAACACTGGATGTTTTACTTCCAACAGCAACACGTAGATGGCGGGAAAATCCACTCTTTGGCGCGAAATTTAAAATGCTTCGTTTTAGAACATTGATGTTGCTAAAGATCTTAATAAAAAGGCGAATATTCGTGTTGTTATAAAGATTTTAAAATATATTTCCCACCATGTTTTAAGCACAACATACACAACACAAAATAGAGGTTCATGAGTTTTGCATTATTAAATTTATCATTATGGGAGTAGATTGTTTTTAGGATTTAAATGTATTATTTCTTAAATAACTATGAATTGTAAATGCCCATTCCCGAGTTGCAAAAACACAGAAATGGATATATCAGGAGTTCATAATAACCCCCCTTCGGCGTTATTATTACAACCTCTAGACTAATCTGTTTATTGAACACCTCAACGTTCGATGTGAGTACCATTGGGGTGGAGGGACTCTTCAAGACGACTGTCCATGTCTTGCTATACATTTACAAGCACTAAACTCATAGACGTAGAAAGTACGAGCAAGAAGTTATATCAGTATCTCAGAGAGAAGATATAAATTCGCCAGATTTCCAGCTTTATCTCCAGTCCTAACGTAGGTCCGCAGTCTATCCCCGTCTCTAAATTACAACCAGCATCTGAAACTCACGTCAGCGCGACGACACGAGTGAGGAAAATTTCCGACTGACGAGAGCGAAATAGCCCGGCGCCTCCTTTTACGTCCCCCCTTGTATTTTGAAAGGGGGACTGGGACTATGGCGCGCGAATACAAAGGCATCTTATATCTTCTCTCTGAGATACTGATATAACTTCTTGGTACGAGTAAATGTCTTCAGTGATTTTCTCATCGAGAAGAAGGGTTCGGTAACTCGGTTTCCAAGAATGCCCACCAAAATTTCATCTTCCATCGCAATTGATGATTATGATGTCGTAACCAGTGATAATTTTGTTAGGTACAGTATACTGTACGTTACACCGGTTTAATGAACTATCCCTATATAGCCTCGTCAGAGAACAGTACCTTTCTAAAAGTAATGGATCGGCTTCAATTAGTTCACGTAAAGGTCTTGCCGTCTTGGGTAATCATCATAAACATCATGTTCAATTTGTCCTGCTTGGAATAGGCTGGCATTTTGATAAGACACGAGACTAACTACGGTAATTCGATCCTAGCTGCTACGTGACGACAAGCAATTTTAACAAAGGCCTTTTTTCTCGGTGCCACAGACAACTTGGACCTTCTGCTTCAGTTTTTTTCCCCAAGGAAAATTTGTTTCCCTTATTTAGTCCAAATCTAAGGTTAGGGGTGTTTTAATATTGGCCAACCATTATTTATGTGATTTTTTACCGAAGGGTCGGTCATTCATGAAATCGCGTACGCTACCCGTGAAATTCAACTTAAGAAATCCGAAATCAATGCTGATTTCGAAATCAAATAAAAAATCCGAAATCAGCAACGAAATCACAAAATCGGCGAAGAAATCATAAAATCAGTAAACAATTCACAAAATCAGTAAACAAATCACAAAATCAAGAAAGATATCACGAAATCACGAAATCAACAAAGAAATCACGAAATCAGAAGCGAAATCACAAAATCAGTAAAGAAATCGTGAAATCCATTACAAAATTCGTGAAATCCAAAATCCAAAGAAATCACAAAATCCGAGGAAATCACTGGGAAAATCTCAAAATCCAAGGAAATCACGCGAAAAACCTCAAAATCCAACGAAATCAAGACAAATATTGCAAAATCCGTCAAAATCACTGTAGAAATATAAAAATCCGACGGAATCACGGGAAAAATCTCAAAATTCGATGAAATCCATTGGATCCGAAGAAATCAAATTGGATTTCGAAATACGGTACAATTTTTCCAACACGTCGGACCGATGTGTTTTACAGTATTTGTGCCTTTTTAATAGGCGTAATGTTACAGTTGTATCACTACAGACCTTGTATTTCTGTATTTCTAATGGAACAGGCAATACCGCAGAGTTGAGCCTAAAAACAAGGATGGTAAATGTTTGACCTATAGGGTCACGACATTGCAGCGGTGTCACGTGTCGAACGTTAAAGCGACCTTCACCACAATAAACCACATGATTGTGGTATTTCCGGTCCCTTTCGATATACTGGGTTTGTAGTGTTGCAGCTGAGTACTAGAATTACAGTAGTTAGTCTCGTTTCATAGCAAAATGCCAACCTATTCCAACCAGGACAAATTGGACTAAATGTTTATTTTTGGTGACGGTCGCGGTAACGTTCAACTAAAGCAGTGCTTTATGCCGAACGCTTTCCACACCAACGATATCCGGTGCGAAACACCTCTATCGACATTGGCGAACACCAATTCGTGATTTCGTTAGTGCAAGATCGTGGACGTAGAAGAGACTGTACTGTCTGCAATGAGGATAGAGATTTTGACATCGTAGCACGTTTTGAAGACAATTCATGCTAATAGTAGAGTGGTGGAACAAGAAGTTGCACTAAACCATTCTTCTGTTCTTGCCAGTTTACAAGGGCATCACAAAAGAAATAATCATCAAGCCTTAACGGACGAGGATTACCTAAGACGGCTAGACCTTTCTTACTAGCAGAGTTACTAGTACCAGAAGTATATTTTACTTCTCATCGAGAGAAGTGTACCACCAAGCGGGGTAAGTGTAACGTCATTCTTCCCAAGATCGGAACATTTGGAGCAAGGTTACTAAACCAAATCACATACGCGATAAATAGTTCCCTCATCATTAGTCTATTTGCGTTAAACTATTTGGCAAGACGCGCATGTGGATTTTTGTTACACCCCAAGACGAGGTTAGAGAGTTGATTTGCTGAGGATTTAGTGCCAAACAGTTATAGAATTCACCCCGTGCACGGTGCGATGCCCATCAGTAGTTTGTTGAGCGGGAGAGCAAACAAAAAGGGTGAGCCTGGGAAGAATGACGTTACGTAACTAATGTATTAAGATGATACAGAGTGGCATCCTTCTTCTATTATCTCCTTCTGCTAGTACTCTCTCTCTCTTTATCAATGAAATTCCCCCACAGTGAAGTCTAAGAAAATTTTGTAAATCGTAACTGCCCTATTTCGAAATTTCGACTAGTTTTCTTTCTTGAATTAATAGCAGTGCTCGTGGATTTACTACTCAGGAGTTAATTTTGGGAACTGTGTCAAGAAAATGAAGAAATGAGACAAATTTTAACATGACGGAAGGCTCGAAGCTTGTCTCATTTTTCGAGAATAATTCACGGCTTCCGTACTCATTTTTTGAGGGTATTAAAGGAAAGCGCGGCTCCGTTGGTGCCCCTTAAAGATGGTTTTTCTGCTACATAGTGGCTAAGCTTGCTAAAGGCAGCTAGTTAAGCCAAAGGCTGGCATTGGTGTCGCTAGGCCTTTTTTGGCCTATAGCCCCCCCCAAAATAATCCGTAAACCCTACCATAAAATTGCTGTTGGCAACCTAAAATTCTGTAGCAATATATAAAAACTTTTCAATATCAAACAGTAAAATTTTGAAAAAAAAAAAAAGATAGAGCAAGTAAAATGTTTCATGTTCTTTCGAAGGGAGTCCCAATAGTGTTGACTAAAAGCTAACCAAAACTAAAAATAAACCTAAGACGAGTGAAAATCCTTCATAATCGGTTCCGTTGTCTTTATCAATGAAAGGTTGTATATTTTTAAAATATGAATAATTTCACGTTATAAAGGTCTACACATTTTCCAATGAAACCATTATGCAATTTTTTATATTAAGTTCTTATAATAACTTTCAAACTGTTTGATATTGAAATTTGTTTATATATTGCTACAGAATGTTAGGTTGCCAACAGCAATCTTTTGGTAGGCCAAAAAAGGCCTAGCGAAGCCACTGGCATTCGGCACCTATACGGTAGGATTGCCGACGTGTGTCGAATTCCCTAAGACTCTTTATACATTATCAGTTTTAGAACAGGGACTTAGCAATTCGGGTTTAGCTTCACTCGCCAGCGCTATTATTGTGTGTTTTTTTCTACAGAATCAGAGCTATTTAAGCCCCTTCTCCTGGTACAATCCTTTGTGCATGACGTAGTTCTGCAGAGTCCCTACTTATGTAAGTAAACAAACTATTGTTTTCCTCGATCGTTCAAATTATTGTTTACCTCGTTCAAATTATTGTTTTCCACGTTCAAATTATTGTTTTCCACTCTCATATTGTTGTTTTCCACTCTCAAATTGTTGTCAAAATTCCGATGAGTTAATTTAGTTAAATTACTGAAATATTCTGCATTCTTATCGCTTCAAAGCAAGGGCTCCGTGGCGTGGTGGTTAAAGCGCCTGTCTCGTAAACAGGAGATCATGAGTTCGATTCTCGTCGGAGCCTTAATGTTATGTTCTTGTACTATTTTTCGTAGATATTAAATTTTGAAAAATTAAAACAATAGGGTAAAAATTCCGATGAGATAATTTAGTTAATTTACTGAAATATTCTGCATTCATTTCGCTTCAACGCAAGGGCTCCGTGGCTTAGTGGTTAAAGCGCCTGTCTCGTAAACAGGAGATCATGAGTTCGATTCTCGTCGGAGCCTCGCTGTTATATTACTTGAACTAGATTTCGTAGCTATCAAATTTTGAAAAAATTAAAAATAATAGTTGATTTAGATATGCATTTATGCAAACAATAGGGTGAAAGTTCCGATGAGATAATTTAGTTAATTTACTGCAATATTCTGCATTCATATCGCTTCAAAGCAAGGGCTCCGTGGCTTAGTGGTTAAAGCGCCTGTCTAGTAAACAGGAGATCATGAGTTCGATTCTCGTCGGAGCTTCGCTGTTATGTTACTTGATCTAGATTTCGTAGCTATTAAATTTTGAAAAATTAAAAATAATAGTTGATTTAAATATGCATATATGCAAACAATAGTGTAAAAGTTCCGATGAGATAATTTAGTTAATTTACTGAAATATTCAGCATTCATATCGCTTCAAAGCAAGGGCTCCGTGGCTTAGTGGTTAAAGCGACTACCTAGTAAACAGTAGAGCATGTGTTCGATTCTCGTCGGAGCCTCGCTGTTATGTTACTTCAACTAGATTTCGTAGCTATCAAATTTTGAAAAAATTAAAAATAATAGTTGATTTATGCAAACAATAGGGTAAGAGTTCCGATGAGATAATTAAGTTAATTTACTGAAATATTCTGCATCCATATCGCTTCAAAGCAAGGGCTCCGTGGCATAGTGGTTAAAGCGCCTGTCTCGTAAACAGGAGATCATGAGCTCGATTCTCGTCGAAGCCTCGGTGTTATGTTCTTGTACTATTCTTCGGAGCTATTAAATTTTGAAAAATTAAAACAATAGGGTAAAAATTCCGAAGAGTTAATTTAGTTAATTTACTGGAATATTCAGCATTCATGTCGCTTTAAAGCAAGGGCTCCGTGGCTTAGTGGTTAAAAAGCCTGTCTCGTAAACAGGAGATCATGAGTTCCATTCTCGTCGGAGCCTTGATGTTATGCTACTCGAACTAGATTTCGTAGCTATCAAATTTTGAAAAAATTAAAAATAATAGTTGATTTATGCAAACAATAGGGTAAGATTTCCGATGAGATAATTTTGTTAATTTACTGAAATATTCTGCATTCATATCGCTTCAAAGCAAGGGCTCCGTGGCTTAGTGGTTAAAGCGCCTGTCTCGTAAACAGGAGATCATGAGTTCGATTCTCGTCGGAGCCTCGCTGTTATGTTACTTGATCTAGATTTCGTAGCTATTAAATTTTGAAAAATTAAAAATAATAGTTGAATTAGATATGCATATATATGCAAACAATAGTGTAAAAGTTCCGATGAGATAATTTAGTTAATTTACTGAAATATTCAGCATTCATATCGCTTCAAAGCAAGGGCTCCGTGGCTTAGTGGTTAAAGCGACTACCTAGTAAACAGTAGAGCATGTGTTCGATTCTCGTCGGAGCCTCGCTGTTATGTTACTTCAACTAGATTTCGTAGCTATCAAATTTTGAAAAAATTAAAAATAATAGTTGATTTATGCAAACAATAGGGTAAGAGTTCCGATGAGATAATTAAGTTAATTTACTGAAATATTCTGCATTCATATCGCTTCAAAGCAAGGGCTCCGTGGCATAGTGGTTAAAGCGCCTGTCTCGTAAACAGGAGATCATGAGTTCGATTCTCGTCGAAGCCTCGGTGTTATGTTCTTGTACTATTCTTCGGAGCTATTAAATTTTGAAAAATTAAAACAATAGGGTAAAAATTCCGAAGAGTTAATTTAGTTAATTTACTGGAATATTCAGCATTCATGTCGCTTTAAAGCAAGGGCTCCGTGGCTTAGTGGTTAAAAAGCCTGTCTCGTAAACAGGAGATCATGAGTTCCATTCTCGTCGGAGCCTTGATGTTATGCTACTCGAACTAGATTTCGTAGCTATCAAATTTTGAAAAAATTAAAAATAATAGTTGATTTAGATATGCATATATGCAAACAATAGAGTAAAAGTTCCGATGAGATAATTAAGTTAATTTACTGAAATACTCAGCATTCATATCGCTTCAAACCAAGGGCTCCGTGGCTTAGTGGTTAAAGCGACTGCCTAGTAAACAGTAGAGCATGTGTTCGATTCTCGTCGGAGACTCGGTGTTATGTTCCTTGAACTAGATTTCGTAGCTATCAAATTTTGAAAAAGTTAAAAATAATAGTTGATTTATGCAAACAATAGGGTAAGAGTTCCGATGAGATAAATTAGTTAATTTACTGAAATATTCTGCATCCATATCGCTTCAAAGCGAGGGCTCCGTGGCTTAGTGGTTAATGCGCCTGTCTCGTAAACAGGAGATCATGAGTTCGATTCTCGTCGGAGCCTGGCTGTTATGTTACTTGATCTAGATTTCGTAGCTATTAAATTTTGAAAAATTAAAAATAATAGTTGATTTAGATATGCATATATGCGAACAATAGTGTAAAAGTTCCGATGAGATAATTTAGTTAATTTACTGAATTATTCAGCATTCATATCGCTTCAAAGCAAGGGCTCCGTGGCTTAGTGGTTAAAGCGACTGTCTAGTAAACAGTAGAGCATGTGTTCGATTCTCGTCGGAGCCTCGCTGTTGTGTTACTAGAACGAGATTTCGTAGCTATTAAAATTTGAAAAATTAAATATCATAGTTGATTTAGATATGCATATATGCAAACAAAGGTGTGTAAAAGTTCCGATGAGATAATTTAGTTAATTTACTGAATTATTCAGCATTCATATCGCTTCAAAGCAAGGGCTCCGTGGCTTAGTGGTTAAAGCGACTGCCTAGTAAACAGTAGAGCATGTGTTCGATTCTCGTCGGAGCCTCGCTGTTATGTTCCTTGAACTAGATTTCGTAGCTATCAAATTTTGAAAAAGTTAAAAATAATAGTTGATTTATGCAAACAATAGGGTAAGAGTTCCGATGAGTTAATTTAGTTAAATTACTGAAATATTCTGCATTCTTATCGCTTCAAAGCAAGGGCTCCGTGGCGTAGTGGTTAAAGGGCCTGTCTCGTAAACAGGAGATCATGAGTTCGATTCTCGTCGGAGCCTTGATGTTATGTTCTTGTACTATTTTTCGTAGCTATTAAATTTTGAAAAATTAAAACAATAGGGTAAAAATTCCGATGAGATAATGTAGTTAATTTACTGAAATATTCTGCATTCATATCGCTTCAAATCAAGGGCTCCGTGGCTTAGTGGTTAAAGCGCCTGTCTCGTAAACAGGAGATCATGAGTTCGATTCTCGTCGGAGCCTCGCTGTTATATTACTTGAACTAGATTTCGTAGCTATCAAATTTTGAAAAAATTAAAAATAATAGTTGATTTAGATATGCATTTATGCAAACAATAGGGTGAAAGTTCCGATGAGATAATTTAGTTAATTTACTGAAATATTCTGCATCCATATCGCTTCAAAGCAAGAGCTCCGTGGCTTAGTGGTTAAAGCGCCTGTCTAGTAAACAGGAGATCATGAGTTCGATTCTCGTCGGAGCTTCGCTGTTATGTTACTTGATCTAGATTTCGTAGCTATTAAATTTTGAAAAATTAAAAATAATAGTTGATTTAGATATGCATATATGCAAACAATAGTGTAAAAGTTCCGATGAGTTAATTTAGTTAAATTACTGAAATATTCTGCATTCTTATCGCTTCAAAGCAAGGGCTCCGTGGCGTAGTGGTTAAAGCGCCTGTCTCGTAAACAGGAGATCGTGAGTTCGATTCTCGTCGGAGCCTTGATGTTATGTTCTTGTACTATTTTTCGTAGCTATTAAATTTTGAAAAATTAAAACAATAGGGTAAAAATTCCGACGAGTTAATTTAGTTAAATTACTGCAATATTTAGCATTCATGTCGCTTCAAAGCAAGGGCTCCCTGGCTCAGTGGTTAAAGCGCCTCTCTTGTAAACAGGAGATCATTAGTTCGATTCTCGTCGGAGCCTCGCTGTTATGCTACTTGAACTAGATTTCGCAGCTATCAAATTTTGAAAAAATTAAAAATAATAGTTGATTCATGCAAACAATAGGGTAAGAGTTCCGATTTACTGAAATATTCAGATTTCATATCGCTTCAAAGCAAGGGCTCCGTGGCTTAGTGGTTAAAGCGCCTGTCTAGTAAACAGGACATCATGAGTTCGATTCTCGTCGGAGCCTCGTTGTTATGTTACTTGAACTAGTTTTCGTAGCAATTAAATTTTGAAAAATTAAAAATAAGAGTTGTCTTAGATTTTTATTTATTCAAACAATAGGGTAAAAGTTCCCATGAGATAATTTAGTTAATTTACTGAAATATTCAGCATTCATATCGCTTCAAAGCAAGGGCTCCGTGGCTTAGTGGTTAAAAAGCCTGTCTCGTAAACAGGAGATCATGAGTTCGATTCTCGTCGGAGCCTCGCTGTTATGCTACTTGAACTAGATTTCGCAGCTATCAAATTTTGAAAAAATTAAAAATAATAGTTGATTCATGCAAACAATAGGGTAAGAGTTCCAATGAGATAATTTAGTTAATTTACTGAAATATTCAGATTTCATATCGCTTCAAAGCAAGGGCTCCGTGGCTTAGTGGTTAAAGCGCCTGTCTAGTAAACAGGACATCATGAGTTCGATTCTCGTCGGAGCCTCGTTGTTATGTTACTTGAACTAGTTTTCGTAGCAATTAAATTTTGAAAAATTAAAAATAAGAGTTGTCATAGATTTTTATTTATTCAAACAATAGGGTAAAAGTTCCGATGAGATAATTTAGTTAATTTACTGAAATATTCAGCATTCATATCGCTTCAAAGCAAGGGCTCCGTGGCTTAGTGGTTAAAAAGCCTGTCTCGTAAACAGGAGATCATGAGTTCGATTCTCGTCGGAGACTTGTTGTTATGTTCTTGTACTATTTTTCGTAGCTATTAAATTTTGAAAAATTAAAACAATAGGGTAAAAATTCCGATGAGTTAATTTAGTTAAATTACTGGAATATTCAGCATTCATGTCGCTTCAAAGCAAGGGCTCCGTGGCTTAGTGGTTACATGCCTGTCTCGTAAGGGATTCGCGTTTTGGTTTTCGTCGAGAGCGGTCGTGTTTTCTTCTCGCTCCGTCCTCGGCTTGTCCTCTTGCTCGCGAGTTTTTTTTTCTCGGCCTTTTGGGCTTTTTTATCTGTATCTTTGCGTGAGTTACTTTTTTGCTGTATATTTTGTGTCTGGTTTCTCGCGTTTTGGGCTCTGCCTCGGGCAGAGTCCCGTTATTTTTACCTCTCCGAGTGACGTATGTCACAGAGAGGTTCTAATTTCGACGTGTGTGTGTGTCTGTTGTTACACCCACGTGGCCGCGTTCGCAGTTTCCAAATCGGAGCAAACGTGTTCGCCATTTCCGAACTGCTTTCACAGTCACGGAAATGGCTCCTCCACTTGAGTTCTCACACCACCATCTTCTGGTCTTTGTCCATCCCACACGGACACCAGTCTGTACTTACTGGCTTCTAATCACCACCATCGTTTGTTCTTCGTCCATCCCACATGGACACCAGTCTGTACATACTGGCTTCTAATCACCACTAGCTTTTGGTCTTCGTCCAATCCAATTGGACACCAGTCTGTACATACTGGCTTCTAATCACTACCATCTTCTGGTCTTTGTCCATCCCACTTGGACACCAGTCTGTACATACTGGCTTCTAATCACCACCATCTTCTGGTCTTTGTCCATCCCACTTGGACACCAGTCTGTACATTCTGGCTTCTAAACACCACCATCTACTGGTCTTCCGTCTATTCCACATAGACACCAATCTGTCCCATTAGCTTCTACTCCATTATCATCGTTTGGTTTTAGGATATACGCGGCGATCAGCTAGGGTTACGAGAAACGTCTAGCCTCCCTAAGGTGGGATCGCCACCAAAGGTTTTCGCAATTGCGCTTTTTCCTTACTATTAAAATGGAAACGCATCGTACATATACCTCAAAATTTGAAGAAAGCGGGCAAGAGGGGTACCCTTCACTTTAAACGTCAATATTAGCAAAGTTTGAGATGATAATAGGTATAACTTTATTTTAATCGATTTAACTATTATTAATGTTAATTATTGAAGATTAAAATAATTGAAAATAATTATATTTATTTAAATATTAAAGATAATCTTGTTTCTCAACTCAAAATTTATACAGAAAGAGCTTAAAAGCAGTCTATGTTTTTGTCTGTGTGTGTCCGTCCATTGTTACACTAGTGCGTCGCGTTAGCAGTTAGCCTTGTGTTGATGAGTTAAGAAATCATACAGAACCTTAATATCTGGGAGCACGGCAGTGCTCCCAGCCAAGTCGAGCACTGACATCCTTTTCTCGAAGCAACTCGTGGCACTTTTAAGCCCACTGTAACTTCGTGATGGGTACAGGTAAAGGTCTGAAATTTTGCTTGCCGCGAGGACTGTCAATCCTAGCTATAGTTTCCAAATTTCAAGTTCCTACCCTATATACTTTTCGATATATCGAAGGTGAAATTTACCTTATTTTGTCACTCACTCACTCACTCACCGATCATCAAAATTCTAAGGTACTTCTAGGGTAGATAGAAACTTAAAATTCAGGATTTAGTTTTAATTTATTTTATAAAGCACAGAAAAATTAAAACATCCCGAAATTTTTATAAAATTGTTCTTTAGTTCTTAATTTTAAAACTAGATGGCGATGCCGTCTTTTCAACCGAAATAGTGTGTGTTCTTGATGAAAGGACGTAATGGTCCAAAGTTAACCGAAAGTTGTAACTGATGCAACATTCTTATATTAGGATATCGCGTACAATCTTTATTACATATTCTCTGCGGGTCGAAAGGGGTAATTCAGCGTAAATAAGGACAAACGTTAGCGATTACATTGGCGAACGAAGTACCACGAGAGGGTCTTGTTTTAATATAACTACCGAGGGTCTACAAAAAGAAGTGAGATCCTATGAAAAACATTAACATGTACAAAAATGGGCCAAGCCTCGCCTCGTGACCTCTCCGCCGTAAAACGTTCTGAGATCCCATGTAGAGCCAAGTCTGCCTTTTGTTCTCATTCAATCGCCAATTGAACAATTATGTTATAAATTAAGTCCTTTTCCTAATTAATAACCAATATTCTTTGACTCTATCATTATTATACATCTTTGTTCGTATCAAAAATATCGTGACTTGGCAAGAGCAGGTCATCCCCTTCGATTATTTTAAAATAGGCAACGATTTAGTGAATATCCCCTCGACTTCCTTTTAATATTACTTACCTGCGATTGCCAAGTCACGATATTTTTGATACGAACAAAGATGTATAATAATGATAGAGTCAAAGAATATTGGTTATTAATTAGGAAAAGGACTTAATTTATAACATAATTGTTCAATTGGCGATTGAATGAGAACAAAAGGCAGACTTGGCTCTACATGGGATCTCAGAACGTTTTACGGCGGAGAGGTCACGAGGCGAGGCTTGGCCCATTTTTGTACATGTTAATGTTTTTCATAGGATTCCCTTTTTCCATAATATAAAGTGAATATGTGGAAGTATTTTTCGTAATTATGATGCATTTAGTACTTTTGTAGCTTTAAAGCTCTGTTTCATTTTGATATTCCAAAGATTTTTTTTTAATATTGTTATTTGAAATGGCTGTTTATATATTACTTAAGCTATACTACATCTGTATATAGAATAATCCTTGGTTTAGTGATTTCATGAAGAAAACTAAGACCTAGACTCCGGCGGGTATATAAAATATCATACGCAATAGGCTTAGTGAAACAAAGAGTAGATAATTGAGGCCTGAGGTGAAGTAAACTTATGGGCTTTGATTTTCGTGTCTGAAATGAGGAAGAGACATCAACGGTTCAGAGTGAGCCGAAAGTTAAATACACTATTAAATAATTAGGTTAAGATTTTAAAATAGAAGAAAAGATCATGGTGGCAATTAGAATAGTAGAAGGGCTAATGGTAAACGGGTAGTAGCTACAGACTTTTTATTCTCTTTATGGTGCGCATTGACTATTAGTGCGTCTAGCTGCAATTTAACTTTGGTGTTATTTAACGTTAACAATCATGTTGGCAAACTAAGAATATTGTTAAGGTGAGACGAGACGATAGTGTTTACACTGCAAACCAGTTGTGAATGTAGCTATCTGAATATACGGTAAACAGCGTAGATTTCATTTCCTGATCTTTTCCCCATTGACTTATTTCCATGTGTCCAAGATTTATCCTTATAGAGTAGTGGCACTCCATGTTAACTACCCATAGAGCTTAATACAGTCAAAGGCAAGTAGCTGCCATTACTCTATTGGATGTAAAATGTCGTCTGCTTTACTATATTATTCGCTATGCTTGGAATACTGCTTCAATATTTCGTAAATTTTTACTTCAAAAAAGAGAAATAATTCCATATCTAGGTAAATAAGTTTGTAGTAGTAGACCTCTTGACTCGGAGAGGTAATATTTTGGTTTTCCCAACTTGTTGTCTGTGTGTGTCCGTCCGATGTTACACTAGTGCGCTGCGTTAGCAGTTATTTTCGTTTTGATGTGTAAAGAAATCCTACAGAACCTTAATATTCACTTTTTCCATTATATAAAGTGAATATGTGGAAATATTTTTCGTAATTACGATGCATTTAGTACTTTTGTAGCTTTAAAGCTCTGTTTCATTTTGATATTCCAAGGATATTTTTTAATATTATTACTTGAAATGGCTGTTTATATATTACTTAAGCTATACTATATCTGTATATAGAATAATCCTTGGTTTAGTGATTTCATGAAGAAAACTAAGACCGAGACTCCGGCGGGTATAACAAGTATTATCCGCAATAGGCTTAGTGATCCAAAGAGTAAATAATTGAGACCAGAGGTGATGTAAACTTTGGGTTTTGATTTTCGTGTCTGAAATGAAGGGACATTAACGGTTCAGAGTGAGCCGACAGTTAATTACACGCTTAAATAATCAGGTTTAGATTGTATAATAGAAGAAAGCATCATGGTTGCAATTAGGTCAGTAAAAGGTCTAATCGTTATCGGGTTATAGCTTCGAAGTTTTCATTGTTGTGATGGTGAGCATTGACTTTCAATGCGTCTTACCACAAGTAAGTATTGGTGATTTTTAACGCTAACACTCATGTTGGCAAACTAAGGATATCGTTGAGGTGAAACGAGACAGTAGTATTTATACTGCAAACCAGTTGTGAATGTAACTATGAGAATATAGGGTAAACTGCTAAAGCGTAGACAATTCCGCCTTTACAAACACATAAAGGTTATATCTCTCGAAAAATTATACACTTCATTTCCTGTTCTTTTCCCCATTGACTGATTTCCGTGTGTCCAAGATTTATATTTATTGGATGTAAAATGTCGTCTGCTTTACTGTATATTCGTAATGCTTGGAATACAGCTTCAATAATTCATAAATTTTAACTTCAAATAGAGAAATAATTTTATGTCTAGGTAAATAACTTTGTAGTAGTAGACCTCTTGACTCGGAGAGGTAATATTTTGGTTTTCCCAACTTGTTTTCAACTAATCTACTAACACGACTGCTCCTGGCCACTAAGTTTTGAAACGTTCGGTTTTTGTGGAATGTCAGGAGCGCGTTTTTGCGAAGATTGAAGAAGCTTTGTCCTTGTCTTTTGGTTCGGATTCTTATTCGTCGGTGGTGAGTACGAAAGGCGGATTTTTCGTAACTTTTGTCTCTGTGGAAGATGCGGATAATTGCGCGGAATTAGGTCTTGGGCTAGAGGCGGAAGATTGCGTGGTGCGTATGGTTGGGAGTCGCGAGATCATTGCTACATTTTTTGATCTACCGGAGTTTGTGTCGGATGACGTTTTAAAGGCAAAGTTGTTGAGTTACAATTGCGAGTTAAAAAGTGAGGTGGTTTGGGAGCGTATAAATGGCAAGTATTACGGGCAACGATCGGTGAAGGTCTCGCTACCAGAGGGTGTCTCTAGCTTACCTTATAGTGTGCGTTTGGTCGACGTCATGGGGCTCGAAAACTCCTACCGCGTTCGGCATGATCGACAGGGCAAAGTTTGTAATTAGTGTCTGTCTAACTCTCACCTCTACAAGGACTGTCCTCTCTTCGTTTGCCGCCGGTGTGACGCCCAGGGGCATATCGCGCGGGTTTGCCCCAATGTTGACATACCTCGACGTCTGCCGACTGCTGCTCCTTCTGAAGACTTGCCAGTTGGTGTTTCTTCCGCCGAGGTTATCCCGGAGGGCGGGCCCACATTTGCAGCTTCTGGAGACTCTGAAGTACTGGTTGCGGCCCCGAAACGTCCAGTTTCTAGTTGTGAGGGTGAACCTTCCGTTTTGCCCGAAGATGGCCAGGGCAACTGGCGTGTTGTTGGTGGTAAGCAGGGGCTGAAAAGGCCTAAGTCAGACCTCCCCTTGCTTGGTCGGACTCCTTCTCCACGTATAGCTGACCAGGTGACCCCTCCGCTGCTCTCGCCCTTCAATGATAAAAATAGTTTCTCTTAACGTCCGCGGTTTGCGGGCTCTGGCGATGATGAAAGAATTAGTTGAATGGAGCAAAGGTTTCGACGTTTTGTGTTTCCAAGAGACTCACTGGTCGGGCTCCCATGTCGCAGTTTTCCGGTCGCTTTGGCGCGGTCCCATTTATTTTGATAATGAGCCTGTTTCCGGTTTTCGCGGTGTTGCTATTTGCATACGGGCGGGTCTTGACGTTTTACCATCCCGCGTCCTCCGTAGTGGAGAGGGCCGGTTTATTTTGGCGTCTTTGTTTATTGACGGCGAACCTCTGGATATCGTGAAGGTGTATCTTCTGAATGTCGCGCCCGATCGCTTGCCCTTTTATGACCGTTTGCGTGGGGTGGTCTCGAGCTGTTCGCGTCCCCTCGTCGTCGGGGACTTTAACGACGTCGCGCAGCCAGGTCTCGATCGCCGACCATTGCCTGGCTCCTCTTCGCGTTTGGGCTCGACTGCCTTATTCCGCTTTCTACGCGATACTCACCTCATTGACGTTTGGCGGGCAACACATGCGGACAACTTTGACAGGACCTGGTCCGGTCCCGTGTATGGCTCTTTTATTCAATCGTGCATCGACTATGTTCTCCTTGCCGGGGAGGACCGTCAAAATGTTACGACCTGTCAGATCTTACCGTGTCCCCTTTCGGATCATCGCGCCCTTGAACTCCGTCTCGTCTTGGACGGCGTTAAGATGGGCCCCGGTACGTGGTCATTTAATGCGCGTCTCTTGCAGTTTGACGCCTACCGCCAGGCTGTTTTACGAATTCTTCGCCGGAGTCGGCAACGCTTTCGCGAGTCGCCGGACAAATTTGCATGGTACGAAGCTTTAAGGCAGTCCCTACGCGAACATGCCATGTTGTACGGGAAGGTTCAAGCCTCGCGTGATCGCGCCGACCGAACTCGCTTACGCGAAGCCTTGTCCAAGACTCAGCTGGCCGCCTCTGATTCCTCGGTTGGTCTCGCGGACTTTCTTGCGGTGAAGGAGGCCTTAAACGACTTCGACAGGGGGGTGCTGCAGGGGGCAGTAGTTCGGGCTAACCAGCAATGGCGCACGGCCGGTGAGCGTCCCACATCCTTTTTTCTCCGTCTGGAACGTCATCGGCAGTCTTCTAAGTCGATCAAGTGTCTTCGCGCCTGACGCGCAGCTCCTCACGGAACCGGGGGCCGTTCGGCAGCGCTATTTTGAACACTTCGCGGCGATGTCTCGCCGACGTCCTACTGACCGGGCTTTAATTGACTATTACGCGTCTTTCGTTACTAACAGACTTTGCGCGGCCGACGCACAGGCTTGTGATGCCCCGATACGGTGGGTGGACATTTCAAGGGTCTTAAATTGCGCTCCCGCCGGCAAAAGCCCGGGTACTGACGGTTTCACGAATGAGTTCTGGAGATTCGTGTTGCCACATATTCAGGAAGAATTTGTTGAACTACTTTCTCATTGTCATTCTGAGGGTCGCCTTCCTCCTTCTATGAAGGAAGGTCTCATTATTTTGCTGCCTAAAGCCGGTGATTTAAGAGACGTCAAGAACAGACTCCCCATCACGTTGCTAAACGCGGACTATAAGCTCGTCGCGAAAGTACTCGGTTCACGGCTTTCTTCAATTTTTCCTTCGTTAATTCATGGTTCGCAAACGGGCGCCGTTCAATCACGTTCCGCGACCAGTACTCCCGCTCTTTTCTCTGACATATTGGACTTTCTGCACCGGTCTCGCGGGTCGGGTATCCTCGTTAAATTAGATCTCGCGAAAGCGTTTGATCAGGTTTCGTGGGACTACCTCTTTGTGGTACTTCGCGCTTTTGGCTTCGGCGAGCCTTTTCGCAAGTGGATTCAATTATTTCTCGTTGGCAGCAAGTCTTGCCTGAAAATAAATGGATACTTAACAGACTTTTTTCAGCTCGGTCGATCGGTCCGCCATGGCTGTCCGCTTAGTCCCTTGCTTTACGTTCTGTCTTCCGAACCCCTATGCTACGCCTTGGAATGCCGTCCCGCTATCGTCCGGATTCTTTGGCCGACCTTTCAGCCTCCTCCCTTGTTACGGGTTCATGTCGATGACAATGCCTTGGTGGTCCGTGATACAGCATCCGTCTTGGAAGTTGTGCGGTATGGCATTGCGTCGGGTTCCGACTTGAACATCTCCAAGTGTCGGGGTATGTGGTTGGGCTGCGACCGAAGTCGCCCCCCGTACAACATAGCGGACCTCACTATTTCGTCCGACCCGCTCGAGATTTTGGGCATCTTTCTAAGTACGGAAGGCGCGGTTTCGGACGATCTTAACTGGACCCCGCGTTTGGCTAAATTCCGTCGTGTCCTTCGCGCTTGGAAATGTCGGCGCCTTTCCTTGTCGGGCAAGATCGTGGTGGTCAATAATTTGGCCATGTCGTTACTGGGGCACTCACTGCGGTCCCTCGCGTTACCGCAACGGTTTGAGGACGACTTTCGCCGGGAAACCCTGGGTTTTTTGTGGGGTAATCGCGCCCATAAGGTCGCTTATCCTCTGCTTGCGCGTCCGAAGAAAGTCGGCGGCTTCGGGCTGGTTGACTTGCGCACGAAGAAACTTACGTTTCGCTTGCAAGAACTGTTACGGTATATTACGGGCGCCGACGCGCAACGCACGTTCGAACTGGCTCAGTATTTGTTGAGTCCTTCTTTTCATGCCTCGGACCCGGGATTTGACATTTTGCAGTGCACGCTCCCTGCCTCGTATGTCGCGAGGCTCTCACCCCGGTATCGTGAGCTTTGGCTGGCTTGGTCCGAATTCTGTGCCACTCAGTATCTCCATTTTCCGGACCCGCCCGATTTATTAAATTCGGTTTTATTCTTCAACCCGCGTATTGACATCTCCGGTCTTAGTCCGCGTGCTCGTGCGGTTTTTCTTTCTCGCGGTCTGTATCGCTTACGGGATTTTACATACGAAGTGGTTCCGGGTTTTTTACCCAGTCCCGCGATTGCTGAACTGTGTGGGCTAGCTTCGGACGCCCCTTGCCCGTCGTGGCTTACAACTGCGGTTCAATATATCCAATCTGTTCTCCCGGAGTCTTGGCTTTCTCGCGTTCGGTCGCGGCGCCGTTTCTGTCGTACGGTCGGAGTGAGGTTAGTCGATCATACGGGTGCGGATTTCGCCTTGACTGCCCTGACCAGCAAGGTCATCTACGGTCGTTTTGCGCTCTCCACAGTTGCTGAGTTCCCAGGTGAGCATGCCTGGCGCCGGTTCTTTGGGGGTCCCCTGCCTCGCCCTGCCTGGTCAACGTTACATTCGTCTTCGCTTCGTCCATCTCATCGCGACGTCAACCTTCAAGTGGTGCATGGGGCTATATTTACGTCTGAGCGTCTTTTCGCCATCGGCCTTTCGTCTAACCCCACTTGCGTGTTTTGCTTACAAACTGTCGAGACTTTAGAGCATATTTTCTTGCGCTGCCCCTTTTCGATTCAGCTCTGGCAGTCCCTCTTTGTCACTAAACTAGGCTTGGCCCTTGACAGTGTGCTGGGCAGTTGTACGCCGGGTAGGGACTCTTTTATCGTCTTTCAACATTGTTCGGCCGGCATTCGCCCTAAATCCCGGGTGAATTCGTACATTTCTTAACGTCACTCTTTAAATGGCTAGTTTTAAATGCACGTTACTTTTTTACCTCTCCGAGTGACGTATGTCACGGAGAGGTATTACACCGGCCGTGTCTGTCTGTGTGTGTCTGTGTGTCTGTCACGCCCCACGTGACCGCGTATCGGAGCAAACGTGTTCCCAATTTCCGGACTGCATTGACAGTTCACGGAAATTTGGGTTTGTCTCAGGCTATTCTACTTGAGTTCCAACACCACCAGCTTTTGTTTTCGTCCACTCGACATGGACACTAGTCTGTACTTGCTAGCTTCCAAGCACAACCATCTTCTGTTCTTCGTCAATTTCACCTTGACACCAACTTCTATGCACCACCATCTTCTGTTCTTCGGCAATTCCACATTGACACCAGCTTTCATGCACCACCATTTTCAGGTCTTTTGTCCATTCCACATGGACGCCAATCAGTCCATTCTGGCTTCTTTTCCTTCGTCATAGTTTGTTTCAAGATATACGCGGCGATCGGCTAGGGTTACGAGAAACGTCTAGCCTCCCAATGGCAGGGCTTCCACCATCGGTTCACGCGAATGCGTTTTTATCTATTATTGGTTTCAAGATATACGCGGCGATCAGCTAGGGTTACGAGAAACGTCTAGCCTCCCAATGGTAGAGCTTCCACCATCGGTTCACGCGAATGCGTTTTTATCTATTATTATAATGGAAACGAATCGTATATATACCCCAAAATTTGAAAAAAGCGGGCAAGAGGGGTACCCTTCACTTTAAACGTCAATATTAGCAAAGTTTCGAAAGATAATAGGAACAACTTTATTTTAAACGATTTAACTATTTTTAAAGTTATTTACTGGCGATTAAAATAATTAATATCATTTATATTTAATTAATTATTTAAGATAAACTTATTTCTATGTAATGACACAAGTGAGAGTTTATATAGAACGAGTAATGAAGATTGCATCCGAATCGAAACACTACACGCACATCAAAGTTAATATAAAGCGTGTATGATGATAAGATCTCTTACAAAACGATAACATTTCCTTTTTGCAGAATATTAAATGGAAATATTTTAAATATTTTTCGGCATTACGATTCTTTAAGTAGTTGTGTAGCTATAAAGCTCTGTTTCATCTTAATATTCGAAGAACATCTTTCGATATTAACATTTCAAATTTGGTGTTTACTTTTTAATTCAGCTTTACTTCATTTATTACCTCTCCGAGTGACGTATGTCACGGAGAGGTTCTGTAACGATCGTGTGTGTCTGTCTGTGTGTCTGTGTGCGTTTGCATTACTATACTTATGAGGACCGCGACGAGAAAACACACCAATCCTGTGGGGACCGTAGTCACTTATGGGGACGCACACCCCGGTCCCCATTAAACCCAAAAAAAACATATGCTCAAATTAATTATTTTTTGATTTATTTGCTTAAAATTAGTTTTTAAAGTGGTCCCCACAAAGGCGGTAAATTACACATTGCCGATTTTGTGTCACACACGGACTGATAATAGCGCCCCCTTATCGGTCCTCGCAAGAACTAAAAAGCACACACTACTACTTCCGGTATGAGTGAAGGCCCCATAAAAGCGGTATTTTAACAATGAACATAAAAATTAAACACAAACGCACCGTTTTCTTTATTTTGAGAAGATAAGCACATGAATACTTGCTATCTTAACTAGCTCTTATATAAAACGACTAAACAATATTAGATACGACAACTTACGAAGTTTACTATTATTCATTTATATGAAAAATAATAATTCAAGGTTAAGAAAAGGGTCCCCATAGCGGATGTAGTAATTCAAATTTAAACACAAAATGTGATTTATTTCAAATTTCAATTTAACAGAAAGACATCAAAAACACGAAGATATTTCTACTTCTTTATACGATATCTAGATAAATCGCTTTATTTTCACCAAAAGCAAAAAACATGAAAAACCGTTGGCTCAAAGGTCCCCATAAAGGATTTAAAAATACAAAATTAGACACAAAATGGTTTAAATTATAAATTTCAAGAAAAAGGTTTTTTTAAAATAAATTTATACACGACAACCTTCGAAGTTAACTTTTATTCATCTCTTTGAAAGATAATAAAAAAACGTTGGGAATGGGGTCCCCATAGCGGATGTAGTAATTCAAATTTAAACACAAAATGTGATTTATTACAAATTTCAATTTAACAGTAAAACATCAAAAACACGAAGATATTTCTACTTCGTTATACGATATCTAGATAAATCGCAATATTTTCACCAAAAGCGAAAAACATGAAAAACCGTTGGCTCAAAGGTCCCCGTAAAAGATTTAAAATTTCAAAATTAGACACAAAATGGTGTAAATTATAAATTTCAAGTAAAAGTTTTTTTAAATAAACACGACAACCTTCGAAGTTAACTTTTATTCATCCATATGAATGATAATAAAAAAATGTTGGGAATGGGGTCCCCATAACTTTTGTATTAATTCAAACTTCAACAAAAAATGTCATTTACTACAGATTTCAATTTAACAGAAAGAAATCAATAACACGAATATATTTCTACTTCGTTATACGATATCTAGATAAATCGAATTATTTTCACCAAAAGCAAAAAACGTGAAAAACCGTTGGCTCAAAGGTCCCCGTAAAGGGTTTAAAAATCCAAAATTAGACACAGAATGGAGTAAATTATAAATTTCAAGTAAAAGGTTTTTTTTTTTGAATAATAATATACACGACAACCTTCGAAGTTAACTTGAATTTTATTCATCCATATGATAGATAATAAAACAACATTGGGAATGGGGTCCCCATAGCGGATGTAGTAATTCAAATTTAAACACAAAATGTGATTTATTATAAATTTCAATTTAACAGTAAGACATCAAAAAGACGAAGATTTTTCTATTTGGTTATACGATATCTAGATAAATCGCATTATTTTCACCAAAAGCAAAAAACATGAAAAACCGTTGGCTCAAAGGTCCACGTAAAGGATTTAAAAATCAAAAATTAGACACAAAATGGTGTAAATTGTAAATTTCATTTATAAAGGTTTTTTTAAATAATTTTAGATACGACAATCTTCGAACTTTACAATTATTCATCCATATGAAAGCTAATAAAAAAAACGTTGGGAATAGGGTCCCCATAGCGAATGTAGTAATTCAAATTTAAACACAAAATTTGAATATTTCGAATTTCAATTTAACAGAAAGACATCAAAAACACAAAGATATTACTAGTTCGTTATACGATATGTAATTAAATCGCATTATTTTCACCAAAAGAAAAAAACATGAAAAACCGTTGGCTCAAAGGTCCCCGTAAAGGACTTAAAAATCCAAAATTAGACACAAAATGGTGTAAATTGTAAATTACATTTATAAGGTTTTTTAAATAATTTTAGATAAGACAACTTACGAAGTTTACTATTATTCATTTATATGAAAAATAATAATACAACGTTAAGAAAAGGGTCCCCATAACGGATTTAGTAATTAAAATTTAAACACAAAATGTGATTTATTACAAATTTCAATTTAACAGTAAAACATCAAAAGCACGAAGATATTTCTACTTCGTTATACGATATCTAGATAAATCGCATTATTTTCACCTAAAGCAAAAAACATGAAAAACCGTTGGCTCAAAGGTCCCCGTAAAGGATTTAAAATTTCAAAATTAGACACAAAATGGTGTAAATTATAAATTTCAAGTAAAAGTTTTTTTTTAAATAAACACGAAAACTTTCGAAGTTAACTTTTATTCATCCATATGAATGATAATAAAAAAATGTTGGGAATGGGGTCCCCATAACTTATGTATTAATTCAAATTTCAACACAAAATGTGATTTACTACAGATTTCAATTTAACAGAAAGAAATCAATAACACGAAGATATTTCTACTTCGTTATACGATATGTAATTAAATCGCATTATTTTCACCAAAAGCAAAAAACATGAAAAACCGTTGGCTCAAAGGTCCCCGTAAAGGGTTTAAAAGTCCAAAATTAGACACAGAATGGTGTAAATTATAAATTTCAAGTAAAAGGTTTTTTTTAAATAATAATATACACGACAACCTTCGAAGTTAACTTAACTTTTATTCATCCATATGATAGATAATAAAACAACATTGGGAATGGGGTCCCCATAGCGGATGTAGTAATTCAAATTTAAACACAAAATGTGATTTATTATAAATTTCAATTTAAAAGAAAGACATCAAAAACACGAAGATTTTTCTATTTGGTTAATCGCATTATTTTCACCAAAAGCAAAAAACATGAAAAACCGTTGCCTCAAAGGTCCACGTAAAGGATTTAAAAATACAATATTAGACGGAAAATGGTGTGAGTTATAAATTTCAATTACAAAGGTTTTTAAAATAATTTCAGACACGACAACCTTCGAAGTTTACTATTATTCATCCATATGAAAGATTATAAAAAAACGTCGGAAAATGGATCCTCATAGCAGATGTGGTTAGTGAAATTTAAACACTAACTGGAAATTATTACGAATCGGCAATCTAGCTTAATTACCCGCCATCGGTAATCGAGCTTGATTTTCTACAATCGGTAATCTAGCTTAACTTCCTTTAATCAGTAATCTAGTTTAATGATAATAATAATAATATTAATAATAATAGGCTTTTATTTAGGATTTACCTTTAAGAATTTTCTTATTTACAAAAGTGTCCTGCTTTTAAGTTAAGATTTTAAAATTAAAGAGAGAAAAGCTCTAATTTTTCTGCTATTAGTCAAGACAGAAATTAATGACTTCTTATCCTGGATAAGAAGTCATAAACTTCTGCTTAAGACTAGTAAGATTGTTCAAATAATTGTTTATCTTATCTATAACAAGTTTATAAGATTGTTTTTGTTTGATGTCCATTGGGAGTCTGTTCCCGAGCTCTATACCCTTATGCTTCAAGCTTTTATTTCTATATCTGGAGAAGTTTTCCGTATAGAAGTTATTTGTTGTGCCACGAGTTTTTACGTTATTATTTGTTGTTTGAAACCATCCTTCAATAAAGTCAGGGTAATAACTAATTTTTATTCTGTACATGAATTTCAGCACTTCTAGGTGGTAATTATGTTGCAGAGATGTAATATTAGCTTTTGCGCTGGCAGCTGTAAGTGAGTCCAATTTTTGCGCTTTAGCTATCATCTTGATACACTCTTCATGTTTAGCAGTTCCCCTGCTATGTTCACAAAGCATTCGTTAAGCATGTTTGCTACAGTTTCTGGATCTTTGTTTTATTGGCCTTGTATTCCATCTCCGTTATAAGTTTGGTATTCTTTTGCTTGAGGTATGGCTTAATGGTTTTCCAAATATTGGTCGTTTCATTACTGCCGATTCCAATATTAATTTTGAAGTATCTTGTCTTCTCTTTATGGATAAGAGCGTGGACCAAGTTTGTCAGTTTCCTGTACATATTTTGGTACTTTTCCTTATGAGCATGGTTTACTGTTCTTGTCTTTGTCTTGAATTTGTCTCTTATGTGAATTTGATGTTTTATATTTGAGGTTAGCCACGGGGCGCTTTTAGTAGATACATGTTTTCTCTTAGCGGAGCATGCTTGTCCAGGTGGTCAATTTTTTCATTTTGTAACATCTGTAGGCCCCTTTCTGGGCTGTCAATGGATTCCTTAGCCTTGTTTAATTTTGTATGGAGTTCTTGAACGAATTTCGAGGTAATTTTCTTATGCAGTTTTATACTCATTTTCTTCCTTATGATCCATGTTAGGTCATGGTCAGATGCTCCACATGCCTTTACTATGACCTCTGTGATTCGTTCGGGTGATTTACATAAATATGATCAGTCAAACTTGTTGAGTTTAGGGTAATTCTGGTCGGGGATGTTATCATTTGTATGAAATTCCCCAGTAGTCTAGCCTTTGCCGATAGCGTGGTGGCTTTGAGGTTACAGTTCGTGTCCCCTATGATCAGAATTTCGTTGTTTGTCTTAAACAGTAAGAAATCAATGTTACTCCTTAGTTTAATGCCATAGACTTGTGCAGAGCTGTATTCTTAAAGAAAATTAATTAGATTTCAACCGAGGTTATCGACTCGCGAACAGACAGCGCTTGGATTCAAGCTTACTTAACTTTCTATAGAGTATTTCATCCATAAAACTTTAAATAGAATTACTCCAATTGTTTTCAACCACTAAACGCTGTCACGAACGTGCTGTCAATTTCTAATAAAACAGGGCATCATTGAAAAAATCGTAAATCGAGGTATTTTTGAAAAATTAAAACTGAATATACTTAACATAAAAGTTTCTGAATGAAAAGTATAAAAGGACCTAATATAAAGATCTTATGTTCATTTAAAAACGTTTTGAATCCTAAGCAATTTATAATTTTTGGAATATACGGTCCAGAATTTGGCTTTTTTTTTTATAAAAATCCAATGTTATTTCAATGGGAAGTTTCGAGTTTTTTTCCAAAAAGGCTAATTAATTTTATGTTAATGAAAACCACCCTTGGCAAATTGACTTTTTATAAAATAATATTAGATGGATCTCTTCGAAATTTTTACCACATATTGTGAGTCCGGGTTGTTGTTCTATAGATTTTTTCAAAACAGTAAAAATAATACGAAAAAGGTTAAAACCAATCAAAAAACACCTCATTAATCATTAAAGGCTGTATGAAGTCTTATGTAAGAGAGGTACCACTCTCTAGAATTATAATAAGTTTCAGATAATTTATGACAATCAAAAACTGCATAAAGCCAATGCTACGGTACTTAACAATTATAGACCGATATCAAAAGGGGCATCAAACGGGCCGCTATCCTCAGTAGACTGATAGAGACATAGATCCGGTGAGAAAGGGGGTACTACTTCAGCGGGAACGAGTACGCTCTGCCTGCTCAACCCCCCTTTTTAAATCGGTCTGCGGAAGATATTTTTAAAACGTCGCGCTTGCGCCGAGAGAAACTTAAACGAGCTTCAGTCTCAACTCAGAAGGTCGGGACGGGGGGGAGGCGGAAGGGCTATAAACTCGTCTTGTTTGCTCACCGTAACGCGCGCTGGAGAAAAAATGAATTGTGGTAGCTAAAAATTGGGAACTTTCTCATCCAAAGAGAAATATCACTCCAGCCTGAATCCCTTTTCACTCCCGCATTAATATTTTGAATTTTTTTATAGCCAAAAATGTCCAAATTAGGCAACTCACAGCATTTTTCTGGATATTATATAATATAGCTTAATGGGTTGAGAGGAAATAATTCGGTTCGATATTTTAATCAAGAATTAAATCTTTCCAGAACAATTATTTAAAAGAAAGGTTTTTCAATAAAATAGGTTCTAGCACGTAGTAAAAGTATTTGAATATTTTCTATTTATACTGAATTCGAAATCGTTATGTTAATCTCTATGGAGCTTAACATTACGAGGTGGATAATAGTTTGCGAGTTAGACGTTTTGTTGCAAAATTTCGAATCATAGCAACCGTTTGAACTCCCCAATTAAAACCAAATTTCTCGTATTGATAAAACTGAAATTCAAATTGTAATTCATGTAATAGTTTCCAATTTCTGGGCCTTTGTGAGTTTAAAAACTGTGGCCAATGATTGTCTATATGTGAAGTTTTTTAAGCACTGCGAAGAAAAACTCGTTTTTGTATAATATACTGTATTTCAATCTTTATAGTCTAATACACTCTAAAGAATGACAAAGGTTAAAAGGATATTTTTACGAATGGCATCGTCAATTAAACTTAGAATAGGGTTTTTAATAACTTCCTCTTTTATCAAAAATTTTAATAACTTCCTCTTTATCAAAATATTTTCAATGCTCATTTTTTACTGCAAAGTGTTCCAATGGTTTTTCATTTTTTATTTTTGCACTTAAAAAATAATCATTAATTTGATAAATACCTGTTTAGTTGATATTGAAAGTAAATTCTATTTTGTGTTTGATTTGACTTATTACATCTATAATACTTTTATACCAACAATTTCTCACTTTCTTTGCTTTAAAGGAAAATTTGAAGAATTTATGATTCATCTTGAGTTTAACTGTGAAATTTTCATACCCGAGATGGCGATTTTTCGTCTTTTTTCTTTTAATGAATATTAAAAAACTTCCTTAACCAAACGCACGAAAAATGATTACAATTTTTGATGTAAACCTGTTTAAATGAAATGTTAATAAATCCCGTATTGTGTCTAATTGTGACTATTTACACCTGTTATATGACCCTTCTTCCAATGGGTTTTTATGTTTTTGCTTTAGATAAAAACTGGATAATTTCCGAAGGTATCGTATAACACATTAAAAGAGCCTCGAATATTTGATATCTACCTGTCCTGTTTCATTGAAATGCATAATACATCTCATTTTTGTTCAATTTTGAACTCTTATATCCACTATGGGCAGCCTTTTTCAAGCGGTATTTCATTATGTTTCTAGTTAGTAGTCTTTGTAAGTAAATAAATTCAATTTTCGATATATTCCCGTTGAATTGTAATTTAATATCACCCATTTTACACTATTTTTCAGGTGAATAGTAAACTTCGTAAGGTGTCGTATCTAAAATTTTTAATATATACTTATTCAATTGAAATTTATAATTTACACCATTTTGTGTCTAATTTTGGATTTTCACACCCTTTGTGGGGACCCTTGACCAACGGTTTTTCATGTTTTACTTTAGATGGAAATAATACCATTCCTTAAGGTTTCGTATAACGCAGTAGCAAGAGCTTTGTATTTTTGATATCTACCTGTTTAATTTAAATTGTGATAAATAAAATTTGAGTTTAAAATTGACTTACTACATCCCTTTTTCCAACGGTTCTTTGTTATTTTCCTGTGGATGAATAATAGTAAACTTCGTAAGGTATGATGTCTAAAAGTTTTGATATATACCTTTTAGTTGAATATTATAATTTACACCATTTTGTGTCTAATTTTGGATTTTAAGCCCTTTCGGGACCTTTGACCCAACGGGTTTTCATGTTTTTGCTTTAGGTGAAAATAATGCGATTTTTTTGAGATATCGTATAACGAAGTTGAAATAGCTTCGTATTTTTGATATCTTCCTGTTTAATTGATATTTGTGATAAATAAAATTTTCTGTTTAAATTTGACTTACTACATCCGCTATGAGGACCTTTTTTAACGCTTTTTCATTATTTTTCTTTTGGTTGAATAATAGTAAACTTGGTTAGGTGTCGTAACTAAGATTTTTGATATATAATGCATTATATATAAGGTATCGTTCCTTTCAACCGAATTTCCAATGGACCGAAATCCATTCGACCGATATCCCGCAATGATTTTAGATTTCCAGCCCAATGGCTATATCCCGATGGACCGAAATCCCAATCGTCCGAATATGCCCCTAAAAAATACATGAATATAACTTGAAACACTGTAGCCGTCAGCGATTCGGTGGTGTAGTGGATACGATGTTGGACTGCGAAGCGATAGGTTGTTGGTTCGAATCTCCGAAAGTATGTTAATAATATTAAAAGTAAATGTTTGTGATACTATTATAACGCTCACTTTCATTCTTTCAAGGCAAGAGATATATAGAATTAAAAAACAAATTGTGCTTAAAATCAAGTACAGTCTTAATGGTAGTTCCATCGATGTCTTTAAATTTTAAATTAAAATTTTAATATTTGGTTTCGGGTGGGTTAGGTTAGGTTAGCTTAGCTTAGCTTAGGTTAGGTTAGGTTAGGT
>JAEQBA010003126.1:0-119655 GCA_019434445.1 Phalangium opilio | reverse complement strand
AAGCTAAAAGCTGCAGTTGAGTACATGAAAACAAATGGTAGTTTAAAGGAATTACTAGAGGATATGTGTACCCAGTACAATTTGCTTTGGAAAAAGTATGAGTCAGAAACGTGCGGATATTCTTCTTTCTTGTACGATTGGAACAATTGGCTTCACAGTTTATTATTTAAGAATGAAAAACCAGATCCTGTTATCGTTCTCGCCGAAGAATATATGTCAGAACTGACAAAATTAGTGCACTGGTTTTCCTGGAAAGTTTTAGACGCAAAAGCTAGCATTAATAGAGAAACTAATTTAGAAAAAGCTACCGCCATTAATAATCCTAGAAAGTTTGAACGCCCCTATGATCTAAATATTCCTGATGATCAGGCAAAAAGATGTAAAACCAGACATTTACGGTCAGACAGACTTTATACTATGAATCGACTAATTGGTGGAGCTATGGGTGAAATGTGGTCAGTCAACAAGGATGGGATGCAAGTTGTGAAAAGACTTAAGAGAGGGAAGAAACCTTTAACTGCTCAACAGAGGGATCAAGCCCATACCTTCTATAAAATTAGCCTTTCCCTCCGCAACAGAAAATTATTGCAGAAAGACATACCACCAGCATTGGAAGCAATAAACAACGGGGGTTTATTTGTTGCTGATGTAAAACTAATCCCATATGTAAACAAAATTTGCAAAATTATAGTTGATACGTATAGGAAATTTAGGTTTTCCACTGTTCCGGGAAAATCAATAAGTAGGTTGATTTATTAATATTATTTTTTATTTAGATTGTATCCAAATGTAATGGTTTGTTATAGAAGAAACAACAGCAAAGAGTGAGAAATGATGAGTCATTAAAAGTGCAATTTCATGAAGCAGTGAAAGATATACCTGCCGTTATTGATCATGGTTTTCAAGAAGATGATCTGGAAAAATTTAGGCTCATTTTTCAAAGAAAAATAATGCATGCAAAGATCGCGGACTTGATTAGGTCTGCAGCGAGAAGAAGAAATGAAAGAAAAGGGCACAGAGACAAGGAGGCCAGAATCTTCGTTGCATGCTGTATGGTATGCGAAAAAACAAGGCAGTAAAGTCGGCTAAAGTGAAAGCAACGACTGTAAATTTTTTCAAAGCTACAAATAAGGCCCCAAAGAAGAGGTATTCTAAGAAAACCGAAAATATAAATTCTAGTCCCCCCTCAAAACCAAACGAAGAGTGAAGAATCACTCACAGTGAACAGTCCACTGGCAACACCTTTAACAGAAGAAGCCAAAAATATAGCAATAACACCAAAGTTGGCTAATAGTTCAAGAATCTCAAAAAGAGGAAGACTTATTAGAAAAAGGATTTGTGCAGATTTTGAATATGATTAAGAACTTTAAGATGAGCTAAGAGCTGTGATGTTAAACACTGTTGTACCTAAGTTGATAAGTTTTATTATAAACCAAAGCAAGCCTTTAAGGAGTAAATAGTAGAATTTCAGTATTAATGTTAAAGTTAAAAAGCCAATTGAAAAAAGATGAGCCCAGGGCTTGATAGTCTACACTGTTGTTCCTAAGTTTAATTATAAACCCAAGAAAGCCTTGTCAAGTTTCATTTTAAGAAGAAAATGGTACAATTTCAGAATTAAAGGCAAAAACCAAATTAAAGACAAATGTTTTGTTATACTTGTCACACTTTTATTTCTCACAAATATCCAATCCAACTTTGCGATAGGACGCCTCAGCATTTTGCGAAGTTTTGGTACATCCTTTAATTAACAGAGCCCTACGGGCACTACTGTAGTTTAGGCTAGTGAGTTTGCCAGCGGTTACATATTTCATTTGACTAAATATTGTTTCCACCACCGCCGAACCATTAATCCTTACGGGGAAAACATAACGCTTAGGGTGCCTAGTTGTGAAATCTTTAATGTAGTCTGCAAACCCATAAACCGAAACTCTCAGCAGCTCCCAGGTTTGCCATGCCAAAAATTTTGGATTGTTTGTCATTGAAACGTTTGCATCTTCATTAATCCGTTCAGTGGCCCATTCTTCAAAATATTTAAGACCCTTAAACATGGATTTCATAGGATCAGAGTCCAAACAATATACAGGCTTATGAGAAAGCAACCCTTCCTCAAAAATATCATGACATGCTCTGAGATAGTCATAGCAGGCCATTACTTCTGAGCGGTCGACAGGCTTAGCTTCAAACATGGGATTTGCATAATTGTATAGTTCGCCTAGAACTGGCATTTGTTGCATAATACTAGCAGGTGTCATGTTCAACTTCGTCCAAGAATCTCGATCAACATAGGACTTCAGAAGGCCTTTCACCTGTACCAATTCATCAGAATCAACGCGATGATCCTCCCGCTTCTTCATGTCTTTTATTTGAGTCCAACCAAACCGAACACCACTTTTTGAGAAATCTCTGGTCCCATCTATTTGGGAGTTATGCAACGCATTAATCATGTTTTTCAGTTGGTGGGTAGGACATACAATCCAATATATCCAGGACTCTTTATGGAGAGGATTTCTAAATTTTGTACTAAAACGAAAATCCAGAGATCCATCTTCATTCACCGAAGGTGATTGCGCTCTAGTTATTCCAAGACTTTTCCTCATCGCGGTCATATTGGCACTTCCTCCATCACAAACTAACAGTCCTACTTCAAAACCAACATTATGGAATGCAAAAATACACTTAAGTGTGCAACTCGAAATTGCTGCGTGTGACGCTGGTTTTTCAAACATAAAATAGGGGCCAATAACATCAAATTTCGTGGTAGTACACCGCCATAAATATTGCAAAGCATACTCTGCTTCCAGCAGTTCTGAAGTAGTTTTACATTTGAAGAGGTCTTCCATAGAAGCAAAATTGGTGGAATCTATGGCGCATCCAACAAATTCACCATTTTTCGAGTTCCACATCAGTTTACCGATAATTTTGACCTCATCAAAAATTAGCGCTCCTTCTTTTGGGGGCTTATTGTATTCAGGATGGTCGTTGACAAAATTATCAAATCTTTCTGACTCTTTTTGAAGATGAACATAATCAATGCCACTGTTACTTGGATATTGTCGAATTTTATCGCGCAAAGTGTGAGCACTTGGTAGTTTCAAAATATCAAAGCTGTTAAGGGCTTCATAAGCTGCTGGGGAACGTGAATACACTGCTAATGCTATTCTATAAGTCAGTGGGCTCCATCTATTTCCATTTGATCCTTTAACGCATTTTTCTTGATCATTGAGAAAGCCATTCTCGCAGTCTCTCTTACTATTCATCTGCCAAGCTTTCTTTAACGCCAATCCAACAATTTTATTCTTCTTCATTGCCAATTTGAAAATTTCGTTTAAATCTTCCTTTCCTTTTGTGTTTATTTCATTTAGAACTTCAGACATATTCTTGTCCTGATTTTCATTTAATTCGAGACTAGTTTCTTTAATTTTGTTTTCAAGGTGCTTAATTTTTTGGGTTAATTTAAATCGATTTTGCTTGTTTTGTAGGATTCGCTTATTCTTGGATTTTGGAGTTAGAACGCCAATTCGACATTTAGGACTCGCAGCTTGTCTTTTCAATTTTGTTTTTGGAGTTACTTGATCCATCTTCTTAGAACGACCTTTGATATACCTTAAATACAAGATGTAAAAGTAAAAATGTTTATATTTAAGACAAAGTTGCACACTTATGAGTAAATTAGGGCTAAATTCAAACCATTTTAGAGCACGGCATTTTACACATTGATATGTTTGTTGTAGAAGTTTATCTTTTGGTGCATTAGTTGGTGGCTTGAACCAAACTAAGCATTCCTTCGACTGAATACGTTCAAAAGGAACATGATGTTTTTTTAGTTTTTTTGTGTCCTTTAGAGTCCCCAATTCATCCTGTCACATGAGTTATATTATTAATAAAACTAAGTATATGTTTTGACACTTAGCGATGATTAATATTCGTACCTTTGTTAATCCTGGGCAAAACACACAGTCTTCGTCTAACTCCCGTAAAACCATTTTAACTACATCTAAATTTAACAATTTGGTGTCTTTGTTGAAAAATTCAAATTCGGTTGTAGGTTTGAATAGTGTCAGAACTGCAACTTTTCCATTTGAAGAAAACATTAATTTGGTTGGATAATCATAATACGTCGAGACTCCTATCAGTCCATTGCTTCTTATTACTTCAATATGTACTACAATTTCATGATCATGATTCGTAATTTCTTTAAAACATAAATCACCTAAATTAAGATAAAAATTTTCATTTTATTTATTTTCAATTGTTTGAAAATTAATTTCATAAAAAGTTTATTTACTTGTATTGACGCTTTGGAAGTAAAACTTCAAAGCTTGTAAGGGTGAAATTGGTCTTCCCCGTTCCTTCACTAAAGCTAACTGTCTGGGTGCAATACCTTCAGGGGGTACTTCCCGGTTGTGTTCTTGGGTCTCCAGTTCTTGGGACATGGCTGTTATCTGCTGTCTTGTACATGTTTGACTTTCATTAAGCCTTCTTTTTCGCGAATGAGAATGCATAATGTTTCCATTGCCACGAGCCTTAACCAAAATGTTTATTTCCTCCCATTTTTCAGGAGGCACGTAGCTTCCGAATATCTCAGTTTGGGTTTCAGAGACGATACTAGTGGCTGGGCTGTAATTTTCAGTTTGCATTTCAGTACTACAAACACTGAGGCTGTTAGTTTGAGTTCCGATGCACGTCTTTGGTTGGAATTGGATTTCATTTCCAACTCCGATTTCAGCCATCACTTTGTTATCTGTTTGGCTAGATTTGTCCTTGGTGTTTAATTTAAGGATGGGAATGTTCATCATTGTTTGTACACCAACAGTACCGCATTCCTTCACATAAAAGTTATACTGCGTGCTTTGGTTTTTTGGCTTTAAAGCCAAAAGGGCCATCTGTTCCGCGGTTTTCTTCCGAGGCATCTCAAAAACTGATTATAATATTTGATCAGTATTTATATACAGAATTACTACTTTAAAAACATCGACTGTCTAAATTTTATATTATTAAGAATGAAAACAAAACTTACCAAAGATTAAAATTCAAATCAACTTAAGCCTTGGGCGCCCAGCTCCCGCTCATAAGAGTAATTTTCCCGCAATTTTTTAAAAAATAGCAGACGATCTGATCGTGTTTACGTTTTTCCTCGGACCGCGCCGCTACCGTCGCAAAACTACTTTTAGATGTCCGTTGACTGTTCAGATGACGCAATGAAAGTGGGAGCTTATTGGTGGAACAGAGGGGGTGCAAACGTCCACCCTACAAGCTTCTTATTTTACATGGATATCAAAGCCAGAGCTTAGGAATGGGTTGTGTGCTAAACTTTATGGTTGGTCTATATATTTTTGCTGATTTATGGACAGACAAATAATACACACGTATGATTATCCCTTTATTCGACTGCCAACTGAGCAGACGCCAGATAGCAAACTCCGGCTAAGTAACGAATTAACGACACGCCAAATACGAAAACACGATGTTATTGGTCAAAATTGGAAACCGGACTTCGCGTAATTATCCGCTCGTCTTGAACTTACTCAGATAAAAAAATTAGCCCCGCCTCAGCCGCTTGTTTCGACCGTTTATGTGCTCCTGGGCATCAGTTTGCCAAATTTTCGCCGATTGTGACTGCGTACCAACGACGACCATATTGCTACCGACTGGTTTAAGACCCGCTTCATTTTTATGTTTTCGCTGTTATTCTTTGAATTTCGGTAGTTAAACGTGCGGATTCAACATTTTTTGTTGCTCACTCCATTCCGCTAACGGTGTTTAATTTTTGAATTCGGTTTCATAGTTATTTGGCTCATTTTCGTGACGTTTTGATATCTCTTGGCCGAAAGTGACGCTGTGACGCCGACGGGGATATTGCCTAGTCATTGTCTCAGACCGTCCTAAAAATTTTAAAATTCATTATGTCGTCTGCTAAACATTATTATCTCATCTAAATTGTACGGAAACATGTTTTAAACTAATATGGGTCATTCCAAGGACACGTGTCTTTTGTGTAACCTCTATTTCTACGGCTCCCAAAAAGTTCACTGGTGCACCGGTGAAGATTGCGAACGTAGAGTGCACAAAAACGGCACCAAAGATAATTCTTACACTTGCCATGACTGCAAAAGGATTGCCTGGTCCAGAAAATCTGGAAGTCGCACTCCGAGGAGAAATAAGCCAGCCGATGACAAAGGAGATTCAAAGAATACCACTATGTCCATGCAAAATTCCGCTAAGGGTGGGAAGCCACTAACCCTCGGTGACGTCCACGAGGCTTTGCATCACTTTCTTCGGGTTGATAAAGACTCGATCTTGGACCTAATCAAGGAAAAGTTGGATAATCTTGACCTATGTTTCTCTCCGATTGAAAACAGAATGACTAAACTAGAAAATCGAATTGAATCATTGGAAAAAGATAATGCCAATTTGAGAAAGGACCTGACACAGCAAATTTCTACCACCCCTGGCTTTCCTTTCGCGAAACTCCAAGTATCAAGACCTGCTGGGTCAACGTGATCGGAAATTCCACCTTGGTCTCGGGGCTCATTTCCCCCACTTGGTCATGGATTACCTACTGCAATGGCCCAACCGGCTGGTACCCGCCAGCTTGCTGCTGACTCTACCAGACGTGGTCCAGGCCAGACTTCTCGAGTTCCGAAACAGGCCAAAACTGGTACAGCGGTAAACTCTATAGTTAAGGCTGCTGAACGACGACCGCGAGACAGACGGAGAGCCCGCAAGGCGTTGTTCGTTAGTCGGTTGGAGAAGTCCTTCCTCTCCAAAGACCTCAAACTCGCTCTCATTGAAGACTCTGGAATTACTTCCGCGCTGTGCATCCGCTTGAAAACGAAACATCCTGGTGCCAGTCACTTATCGTTTTACGTTTCCTGTACTGACGACAGTGAATTTGATAAGTTAAGCGATTTATCAATCTGGCCTTTAGATTGTATTATTACTGACTTCTTTGGTTAGCCATTGGATGCTCATAAACATCCTTCAGAATTCTGCGACAATGAAAGCATCGAGGACAACGACGTCGATGACGAACAGGACGATACCAACTCAATGAATCAAATCACCATAGCTTATCAAAATTTTCGGGGTCTCCGCACCAAATCAAAAGAATTCTTAGATAATATAATTTCTCAGGACTTAGACGTCATCTGCCCAACAGAGACGTGGCTAAATAACACTAATTTTACCGGTGACTATTTTCCTTATACTCAGTTTTTCGCGCCGATCGCCCCGATCCTTTATTTAAAAATGTACGAGGAGGGGGAGCCCTGATCGCCATTAAGAAATCGCTTGCATATTGTAGACGTCATGACCTGGAGGGAACACCGGAATGTGTGTTCCTTGAAATAAAACTCGATGGTTTGCGATCAATAGTTTTAGGCAATGGCTACTTTCGTCCGGCCAATGACGATCCTCAGTATAAAGATTACGGGGAGCAACTGCTTAAGGCTCTTCAGAACAAAAACCATGACAATTTGCTCCTTGGCGATTTCAATCTTCCCGGTGTTAACTGGGAGATACTTTGTGATCAGGGCTGCTCCTCCCCTGTGAAAGCTAAACCGGGGCACATTTTTGAAATTTGCTATGGATTAAATTTAAAACAAATTAATTAGTGCCCAGAAAACCAAAATTTGGTAGATCTTTGCCTTACAAATATAAACGGACTAGAAATTACACATCTTGAGGATCCGTTCGTCGTTATTGATGCTTACCATCCACCATTTTGTGTCCTCCATACTGACTTTTATAGTGATGCTTTGCCCGCTAAAGGTGCTAAATACAATTTTAAGAAAGGTAATTACTATGAATTGTATTCAATGATACACGATACTGACTGGACGCCGGTTTTGGGATCGGATGACGTCAACTATTGTGTTGACTATTTAACGAACCGTATTCGCGAGGCCATGGACACATTCATACCTAAAAACGATCAACACGGCTGCTCTAAATTTCCGAAATGGTATTCCTTGGAACTCAACGAGCCATTAAAAACAAAAAGTACCGTTACAGGAAAAAATGTCGCACGGGCACATTGTCTGATGCTATCGCTTTTCGTAAGAGCAGGGCTATTGTGAAACGATTAATTACTTGGGATAAAAACTTGTTACCGGAAAAGGTTTGCGAACCCGCTTTGGCATACCCTAAAAAATTTGGCGTCACGTTAATGGAATCTTGAAGGAAGATAACCCCGCAATTTCTCTTGTTATTGATAAACCAGAGAAATTGGCAGACACATTTAAGTGGCAATTTTCTAAGATATCCACTGACAACTCCATATTAACACCCAGCTTAACGCGAACGTCCGATCTACACGAGTCCTTGAGTCACAGGAATCCCAACCTCATACCATCCAACGATTCTAGCTTCCAATGGGCTAGATTACAGGAGAACGCCACAACTCCCAGCTCTAAACAGGATACGGTTTATTATTTCGATATTATCGAAATAGTTACGCACCATTACGCGAATCAAGTGATAACCCACAATGAAATCATTTGGGCTATCAAATGCTTGCCTAATAAATTTTCAACAGGTGTGGACGATATCCCCGCATTTATTATAAAGGGATGCAGGGATATTCTTCTGCCTTTGTTTAATAACACATTCAATCTATCTATACAAAAGCGCTGTTTCCCTACTCTTTGGTAAAAAACTGTCGTGGTACCGATCTATAAAAGCGGGTCGTCCCCCGATCCCAAAAATTACCGCCCAATTTCTTTACTGTGTGTCATGGCAAAAGTTTTCGACATGATCATGCATGGATGTATACGGGGATGGTTCGACGCTTTTTCCAATGAATGTCAACATGGTTTTTCCTCCGGAAAGAAAGTCTATGGCGAGCCAAAGCGGACAAAATTCGAAATTCGCTCTCCCTCCTTAGATATTTCGCGCTCTCCCTCCTTATAATACCCTCGCTCCCTCTCTTTAAACCTCGCTCCCTCCCTTCAAAACCTTCCCTCTCTTTCTAAACCTCGCTCTCCCTCTTTATAATACCCTCGCTCCCTCTCTTTAAACCTCGCTCCCTCCCTTCAAAACCTTCCCTCTCTTTCTAAACCTCGCTCTCCCTCTTTATAATACCCTCGCTCCCTTTCTTTAAACCTCGCTCTCCCCTGCAAAACCTTCCCTCTCTTTCTAAAACTCGCTCCCTCTCTTTAAACCTCGCTCCCTCCCTTCAAAACCTTCCCTCTCTTTCTAAACCTCGCTCTCCCTCCTTATAATACCCTCGCTCCCTCTCCTTATAAAAGCCTCGCTCCCTCTCCTTATAAAAGCCTCGCTCCCTCTCCTTATAGAAGCCTCGCTCCCTCTCCTTATAGAAGCCTCGCTCCCTCTCCTTATAGAAGCCTCGCTCCCTCTTCTTATAAAAGCCTCGCTCCCTCTCCTTATAAAAGCCTCGCTCCCTCTCCTTATAGAAGCCTCGCTCCCTCTCCTTATAGAAGCCTCGCTCCCTCTCCTTACAAAAGCCTCGCTCCCTCTTCTTATAAAAGCCTCGCTCCCTCTCCTTATAAAAGCCTCGCTCTCCCTCCTTATAATACCCTCGCTCCCTCTCTTCAAAACCTTCCCTCTCTTTCTAAACCTCGCTCTCCCTCTTTATAATACCCTCGCTCCCTCTCTTTAATCCTCGCTCCCTTTCTTTAAACCTCGCTCTCCCTCTTTATAATACCCTCGCTCCCTCTCTTTAATCCTCGCTCCCTTTCTTTAAACCTCGCTCTCTCCCTGCAAAACCTTCCCTCTCTTTCTAAAACTCGCTCCCTCTCTTTAAACCTCGCTCCCTCCCTTCAAAACCTTCCCTCTCTTTCTAAACCTCGCTCTCCCTCCTTATAAAAGCCTCGCTCCCTCTCCTTATAAAAGCCTCGCTCCCTCTCCTTATAAAAGCCTCGCTCCCTCTCCTTATAGAAGCCTCGCTCCCTCTCCTTATAGAAGCCTCGCTCCCTCTCCTTATAGAAGCCTCGCTCCCTCTCCTTATAGAAGCCTCGCTCCCTCTCCTTATAAAAGCCTCGCTCCCTCTCCTTATAGAAGCCTCGCTCCCTCTCCTTATAGAAGCCTCGCTCCCTCTCCTTACAAAAGCCTCGCTCCCTCTTCTTATAAAAGCCTCGCTCCCTCTCCTTATAAAAGCCTCGCTCTCCCTCCTTATAATACCCTCGCTCCCTCTCTTCAAAACCTTCCCTCTCTTTCTAAACCTCGCTCTCCCTCTTTATAATACCCTCGCTCCCTCTCTTTAATCCTCGCTCCCTTTCTTTAAACCTCGCTCTCCCTCTTTATAATACCCTCGCTCCCTCTCTTTAATCCTCGCTCCCTCTCTTTAAACCTCGCTCTCTCCCTGCAAAACCTTCCCTCTCTTTCTAAAACTCGCTCCCTCTCTTTAAACCTCGCTCCCTCCCTTCAAAACCTTCCCTCTCTTTCTAAACCTCGCTCTCCCTCCTTTATAATACCCTCGCTCCCTCTCCTTATAAAAGCCTCGCTCCCTCTCCTTATAGAAGCCTCGCTCCCTCTCCTTATAATACCCTCGCTCCCTCTCTTTATAATAGCCTCGATCCCCTTCTTTATAATAGACTCGCTCCCCCTACTTACAATAACCTCGTTCCCCCTCTTTACAATAGCGGCGCTCTCTCCTCGGAAAAAACGCATGCTCTCTCCCCTCAATGTAGCGTCCTGGCTTGCTTGTTTTTTATCGTTGCCTTCCACCAAAAGTAGATAGATCCATAAAAACCAAAAGTTTATATCGGCAATGCTAGCTAGCCTTTGGCTGTACAATTCCTGTAATATCAGATGTGATAGATCCTCCTCTCACCCCCCTACACGTACTAACCAATAAGCATTGAGCTTTCTCACGTCATAGGTTTATCGATTTCTTCTAAAGTAGTACATGTCGCTGGTGGCGATCCAAACGGCAGTCCTTAGCACTATCAATTTTATCGTCTGCGCGTCTTTCAAAAAACACGTGGGTATTTGTTTACGCCTAGGCTTAGTGTCAAAATGGAACCAAACGTTGATGTAGATTTAATTTTAAAAGATATTCAATCTAACGAATTTTTTCAAACTGACGATTCTGGAAAAAGGTTAAAACAAATTGAACTTATGAGGGATTCGGGCAGTTTAAAAAAAGTTATTGAGGGCATGCTAACCCAATACGAGTTTTTATACTCGAAACATGATAAATCAAGAGGATGATATTCTTCCTTTTTATATGCATGGTGCAATTGGGTGAACCAACTAGTATTTTCAAAAGATGGAGTGGATCCTATTATAAAATATAATACGGAATACGAATGTGAACTAATGAATGTTATTCAGTGGATTGGTTGGCGCGTTATTGAACTTCAAGGTAGAAATAAACGGATCGATGATTTAGAAAATCATGTTTCAAACAAAGTTGATGCACTCTTTTCACAAAAGAGGCCTTACGAAAAAGAGATTAGCGTCAATCAGGCTAAAAAAGTAAATTGCGACACCTAAAAACAGATAGACTATACAGTATGAACAGGCTTGTAGGCGGGGTTATGGGTGAAATTTGGAAAGTAAATAAAGAAGGCATGCAAGTACTTAAAAAAATTAAAAAGGGCAAGAAACCACTTAGTCAAAAACAAAGAGACAATGCGCATCTGCTATATAAAATTGCATTATCAATTAGAAATTCAGAACAATCTGTTGGTGATATTCCTGATGTCATAAAAATGATAAACAAAGGTGGTTTGTTTATTGCGAACCTCACATTAATACCATTTGTTTCAAGACTCATTAAAAATGTTGTTGACCAATACAGGTATTGGACAAGTAGTCCTTACCCTGGTAAAGTAATTAGTAAGTAGAACTAAATGTACACGTTGTTACGTAAATAATTAGCCCATAACCAAATGATTATGTTATTTTTAGAGGAAACCACAAAAGCTGTCAAAGAGGATAATACGCTAAAGACCGAGTTTCACGCCATTGTGTCAAAAATTCCAGAAGTTGTAGAGAACAAATTTACAGAAAGCCAGTTAGAAACATTTAGAGTAGTATTTCAGAGGAAATTGACACACGCAAAAATAGCAGATTTAATAAGAGGGGATATACGCCGCAGAAATGAGAAGAAAGGAATGAGAGGGGTTGGGGGCCAAAATTTGCGTTGTATGTTATACGGTATGAAAAAACAATCTGCTAAAAAGACAGTCACTGTGACAAAGAAAGCACCAATAATCAAAACAAGCAAAGGGCAGAAAAAGAAAGGAAAGGGCAAAAATGCAACTACAAATGACCCCAATAAAATGTAACATATTTGTGATAATAACATCAAACAATCTTTTAATACTCTAGAAAGCAATTACAAACGGTAAATGCTAGGCCTAATTTAAACCGCATAATTTGATATTTTTTATTAGTTTTAGTGCTAATTGTACCTCTCTTATATCCTACGAGGATAAGGTTACGTGTGACTGGCCTGCCGTTGTCACAAATAGCGTAAAAATATGTTTTTTCCTTATTTTTCACATATGTCTAATCCAACTTTGCGGTAAGACGCCTCTGCATTTTGTGAAGTTTTTGTGCATCCCTTAATCAATAAGGCCCTTCGTGCGCTGCTATAGTTTATACTCGTTAGTTTCCCAGCTGTCACATACTTCATTTGGCTGAAAAGAGTTTCCACTGCCGAACCGTTAATCCGTACAGGATAAATATATTTAGAAGGATGCCGAGCTGTGAAATCTTTTATATAGTCAATGAACCCATAAATTGATATTCTCAATAGCTCAAACGTTTGCCACGCGAGAAACTTGGAATTTTTGGTCATCTTTTCATTATCTCCCATCCTTTCACTAGCCCATTCTTCGAAATATTTTAGTCCCTTTAGCATGGACTGTATAGGAGGTGAGTCTACATTAGAAACAGGCTGCTTAGAGAGCAAACCTTCTTCGAATATTTCATTACACGCCTTCAAATATGCGTAACAAGCCATTACATTTGACTTGTCAACTGGGACGTCTTCAAACATTGGGTTTGCATAATTGTACAATTCCCCCAAAACTTCCATTTGCTGCATGATCCTTGCGGGAGTTACATTTAGCTTCGTCCAGGAATCTCGTTCTATGTGGGATTGCTGAAGCCTCTTAACTTGCACCAATTCGTCACTGTCCCTTCTGTCATCTTCTCTTTTTTTCATTTGGTTGATTTGCTCCCAACCAAATCTAACACCATTTTTGGTAAAATCTCTAGTTCCTTCAGACTGGGAATGATGCAGGGCGTTAACCATATTCTTGAGTTGGTGGCTCGGACATACCATCCAATAAATCCACCTGTCCTTGGTACACCAATTTCGTACCTTTGTGCTAAACTGAAAGTCGTACGATCCATCGTCATTTACAGAAGGTTCAAGCGCCTTAGTGAACCCTAAGCTTTGCCTTAACGAAGCCATATTGCTGCTTCCTCCATCGCAAACTAATAGCCCTATTGCCAAACCCACAGAATGGAATGCAAAAATTGTCTTCAGAAGTGTGCTTGTAATGGCTGCGTGGGTTACTGGCTTAGAAAACATGAAATATGGGCCTATGATGTCGTATGATGTAGTGGTGCATCGCCACAGGTACTGTAAAGCGTATTGTGCTTCCAAAACCTCAGAAACCTTGTTGCCTTTATACAAATCTTCCAAAGATGTATATTCACTTGGATCCATAGCAGCTCCCATGAATTCTCCATTTTTCGAATTCCAAATTAACTTTCCAATGATTTTTACTTCGTCAAAAATAAGCGCACCTTCTTTGATAGGAATTCCATATTCAGGGTGATTGTCTACAAATTCATCAAACCTCTTCGATTCCTTCTTAAGATGTACGAGGTCTATTCCCGCTTTACTTTCAATCTGTCGAACTTTGCCTTTTAAAGTATGGATGCTTGGTAACTGTAAAAAATCAAAGGATGAAAGAGCCTCGTACGCCGCAGGTGAGCGAGAATAGACACTAAGTGCCAGTCTGTAAGTAAGGGGACTCCATCTATTGCCTTGGGAGCCTTTTTTACATTTGTCTTGGTCATTCAAGAAATCATTTTTGTGCGCTGGTTTACTATTTAACTCCCACGCTTTTTTTAAAGCCAGTCCCATGGTTTTATTTTTCATCATTGCTATATGAAAAATTTCATCTAGTTCTTTTCGTCCTTTAAGGTTTATTTCAGCAACAACTTTGGTCATCTGTTCATCTTGGTCTTTATTCAGTTCAAAGCTTGTTTCAAGTAGCCTTTTTTCAAGATTGTTCACTTTTTGAGTTAAAACTGAGCGTTGACGTTTGTTTTCCAACAATCTTTTACGCTTTGATTTTGGAGTAAGAACACTAATCCTACATCTTGATGAAGGTGACTGTCGCTTTAGTTTGGTTTTTGGGGTAGTCTGTTCTTTCTGCTTTCGGTACTCCAACATATACCTGACATTGGAAGTTCATTGTATATTAACAATTATAAATGTAAAGATTTATTGCACGCAAGTAAGTTTTTACCTGCTAAGACTGCGGCAATTAGAACATTGGTAAACCTTGTTCGCAATGTTTTCCTTGGAGGCATTGGATGGTGGCTTGAACCATGTTAAGCAAGTAGAAGACTGGTATCTTTCGAACGGATAAACAAACTTCTCAAGATATTTAGTACCTTCCATTCCAACTGAATTCCCCTATTTTACAAGAAGTTGTTTTAATAAAACTGAAAAACTATTAAATCGAACACCTAGTTTATCGTACCTTATCTATTCCTGCACAAAAAACGTAGTTTTCAATCAAGGAGGAAATAGCGTCAGTCACTACTGAAGTATTTAGCGTTTGATTTTCAAAATGGTAGTAGTTGAATTCTTCCGCACTCTTGAAAAGTGTTGATATCAATAACGTCCCTCTGGATGAAAATAGCAACCGTCTTGGAGCATCGTAATATGATCCTACATCCAATAATCCTTTTTTGTGGTAAATCTCCATAGAATCTACTAAGCCATCATGGCTTTTTACATGTTTCATACCAATTTCAACTGTGTGATATAAGAGAAGTCAGGTCTCCGTCAATGTATACAATAATGAAGAATGTTTCTTACCGTTATTAAAAGTAGTTTCAACAAAGCATTGTATAGCTGATAAAGCTAGAGGAAGGGTAAATTCAGGACGCTCAGCATCAAATGATTTTGACAGACATTGTGGTTTGGTTTGATTTTGGAGAAGCGCTCGTTTTGGGTAAAAATCTTCATCGGATATGCAGGTTCCTTTATCAACAAACAGTTTTCTCTTACGTGTATTTTCGGAGAGGTTCAAACGTTGAAAACTATTTATTTCGTCCCATTTCTCTGAGGGAACTTTAAATCCAAATATCTCTGATTGAGTCGACACGTTAAAACAATTAAAACAAGACTCAGTTTGAATTTCTTTGGACGTTAAGCCTTTGCTTTCCAGCGGGTCTATATGAACTTGTACACCAATCTCGCGTATATTTTTAATTAGGGTGTTACATTGTGTTTGCTGGTTTTTAAAATTTGAATTACTTTTCTTTCGGGGCATTTTAATCCTTTTATCAAGTGGTAAACACGACTAATAACTAACAAGAAATCGTCGTTAGCAACCTAGCTGGCTCCGAGCTCTGGCAAGCGGCAACCCGATACAACACGAGTCGCGTAATGTTACCAAGAAGTTCGTCTTTTCGAACTATATTTTAAGCCGATTTACGCATGTTCCCTTGTGTAAGTCCGCGAAACCAGCTCTATCTATAGGGGGGGTTGAAACGGTTCTGAGTTAAAAGGGGGTTCTACAAAATACATGTCAGAGTCAAAGGTTGCCGATATAAACTTTTTGTTTTTATGGATCTATCTACTTTTGCTTCCACAGTACATTTTTTTGTTGGGATGCGCTATTTTGCAAAGCCCTACAGTTGCGGTGAAGATATTCAAACAGCTCGCGCTACTTTGCAAACCGCAGATCAGGAGACTCATACTGCAGACTCTGTTAAGGTTGGAATATTATCAAATTATTATGGATAACTACAGATAATTATAAAAAAAGTGCAAAATAAACTAAAATCTTATTATCTGTATTTTTTTCATGCAAAATTTTTCTGGGTAATTTTAAAGTATAGACAAAAATAAAGTGACGTAGCTTATGGTTAAAAAGACAGAGCTCTGGTGCTCTGCTATGCAAACGTTAGGTCACACGATTGTCAGATATTGAAGAGGTAATATCGGAAATTACTTGGGTACAAGCCTGCTTGTTGTAGGGTTTTTTTTCGACAGTCATTTAGGCAGTCCAAAACAGTCTGAAAATTAGTGAGTGCACTTTTCGGTAAATTGCAAAATGAATTAATTAATCTTCATTAACATATTTATTCTAATATCAATTTGGTCTGTAAGTTGTACTCAAGCATTTATTGTGCAACTTTAAAAATAATTGCTTTTGTGTTATGGTTTTAATTAACTTTAAGGTATGTTTCCATTTCCCAATCGGATTTTTCTCCCAATTTTTAAGATTTCCGTTTCTCCCAATCTTATATTTGCCAATCGGATTTTTTCTCCCAATTTTTCAGACCCCCATTTTCCCTGAAGTCACGTTCCTCCCAAAGCTCTTAGATACAGAATTTAGTAAAGTGGAATTGATTAGGTTCGTTGCAGTTGTAATTGATTACTTTAGGTTAGGTTTGGTTGGAATTGATTACTTTAGGTTAGGTTTGATTGGAATTTATTAAATTAGGTTAGATTTGGTCGGAATTGATTAAATTACGTAAGGTTAGGTTTGGTATTATTATAGTTAATAAGGTTAATTAATTAATTTAGTTTGGAATTGAAAAAAATAGGATAGGCTAGGCCCTGTAATATGAGTAACCCCTTTTCACCACAGAATAGTGGCGACCCCCCCTTTGCGTATGATTACCTTCACGACCGTAGCACAGGGAACAAGCCGTGAACAGGCTTATAAAGTAGCTGATGCTAGCTCTAGTGCCAAGAATTCACGTTTGGGGCGCTAGCATCATGTACTACTTTCTGTAAACCTATGACGTGAAAAAGCTCTTCCCTGATTGGTTAGTTCGTGTAGGGAGTTGAGAGGAGAGTAGTTTGCTTCTCAGTTTACATGGCGTCTACAGCCAAAGGCAGGGAAGATTGTACGAACTGTACTTTTTGTTCTAATACCTTTGTACTTTTGGTAATACCATAATAATTATCCTCCTCAAAGCACACAAAACGCTATGCTTCCTATGGCAATAGTGTCTGTCTGGATTCCTTTACAAAGACCTTATACCCTATCCGTAACATGTATCAACTCAACATTAATACAAAATTGTGCTGTATGAGCTAGCGCTTCCTACATATTCTTTACTACGCTTTAGGCCTGAAACCTGCCTTGAACTCGCCAGACAGAAGAATTTTAGGGTTCGGTTAGAAAAATTCTTTCCCCCAATACCCTACGCGAGAGATAAAAATACGAAGTTTTGAGATAGCGGGAGGGAAGGTTCACCTGCCAGCTTGACTACTAACAGAAATACTACTTGTGAACTCACCCAAAATATAGCTCCACACATTTAGTAACCGTCTCGGCCGTTCGGTGGCTGCACCTCGACAGAATTTTCTCTCTTTCGATCTTAGAGCCATACAAGTTCTGACGTCACGCTACCCTGCCGAAGATACCCAGCCGAAACCCCGCATTTGTGTACTTAGAGGAGGATAATTAACTTATGGCAATACACAGGTTTTTTTCTTCGTACTCGTACAATCTTTTTATATCCAACTATGTCGGTATTTGAAAATTTTGGGCAAAAATGTAACGGAAATATACCGGTAAATTAAGTTTTTTTAGATACGGCCCGCTAAAATGATCTGCTCTATGGGACTTTAACATTAGACATAAAGTAGAAAGTGTTGGCTCGGCCCTTATTGAAAGTGTTTTCTTCGGATACAATGGTTCAAATATCTTAAAAATTACAGAGACGTGTAATGAAGGTTTCTAAATTGTCGTCCAAAGTTTCAAAGTTTAAAACCAATAGTTATTTTTCCCGAAATTCCTAAAAATTTGGTTTTTGAGTGAGCGCAACATTATTAATTGTTTCAATTCCAACCTAACGAAACCTGCCCTATAAAAGAAACAATATTTTGCTAAAGAAGATGTATTCGACCAAAATAATGACTTTCCAAATATAGTTAAAAACGTATAGAAAACATTTCCAATAAGAAAGCGGCCTAACCTAACCTATTTTTTCAGTTCCAAACTAAATTAATTAATTAACCTTATTAACAATAATACATCCAAACCTAACGTATTAATCAATTCCGATCAAATCTAACCTAATTTAATCAATTCCAACCAAATCTAACGTAATGTAATCAATTACAACTGCAACGAACCTAATCAATTCCACCTTACTAAATTCTGTATCTAAGAGCTTTGGGAGGAACGTGGTTTCGGGGACAATGGGAATCTTAAAAATTGGGAGAAAAATCCGATTGGGAGAAATGGAAACATACCTTAAAGTTAATTAAAACCATAACACAAAAGCTATTATTTTTAAAGTTGCACAATAAATGCTTGAGTACAACTTACAGACCAAATTGATATTAGAATTAATATGTTAATGAAGATTAATTAATTCATTTTGCAATTTACCGAAAAGTGCACTCACTAATTTTCAGACTGTTTTGGACCGCCTAAATGACTGTCGAAAAAAAACCCTACAACAAGCAGGCTTGTACCCAAGGAATTTCCGATATTACCTCTTCAATATCTGACAATCGTGTGACCTAACGTTTGCATAGCAGAGCACCAGAGCTCTGTCTTTTTAACCATAAGCTACGTCACTTTATTTTTGTCTATACTTTAAAATTACCCAGAAAATTTGCATGAAAATAATACAGATAATAAGATTTTAGTTTATTTTGCACTTTTTTTATAATTATCTGTAATTATCCATAATAATTTGTATATAATTCCAACCTATACAGAGTCTGCAGTATTATCCATAATAATTTGTATATAATTCCAACCTATACAGAGTCTGCAGTATTATCCATAATAATTTGTATATAATTCCAACCTATACAGAGTCTGCAGTATGAGTCTCCTGATCTGCGGTCTGCAAAGTAGCGCGAGCTGTTTGAATATTTTCTCCGCAACTGTAGGGCTTTGCAAAATAGCGCATCCCAACAAAAAAATGTACTGTGGAAGGCAACGATAAAAAACAAGCAAGCCAGGACGCTATCTTGAGGGGAGAAGCGCGCGTTTTCCTGAGGGGAGAGAGCGTGCGTTTTTTCTGAGGAGAGAGCGCATCTATTGTAAAGAGGGGGTACGAGGTTATTGTAAAGAGTGGGAGCGAGTCTATTATAAAGAGGGGGAGCGAGTCTATTATAAAGAGGGGGATCGAGTCTATTATAAAGAAGGGGAGCGAGGCTATTATAAGGAGGGAGAGCGAGGCTTTTATAAGGAGAGGGAGCGAGGCTTTTATAAGGAGAGGGAGCGAGGCTTTTATAAGGAGAGGGAGCGAGGCTTTTATAAGGAGAGGGAGCGAGGGTATTATAAGGAGGGAGAGCGAGGTTTAGAAAGAGAGGGAGCGAGGTTTAAAGAGAGGGAGCGAGTTTTAGAAAGAGAGGGAAGGTTTTGCAGGGAGGGAGCGAGGTTTAAAGAGAGGGAGCGAGGATTAAAGAGAGGGAGCGAGGGTACTATAAAGAGGGAGAGCGAGGTTTAGAAAGAGAGGGAAGGTTTTGAAGGGAGGGAGCGAGGTTTAAAGTGAGGAAGCGAGGGTATTATAAAGATGGAGAGCGAGGTTTAGAAGGAGAGGGAAGGTTTTGAAGGGAGGGAGCGAGGTTTAAAGAGAGGGAGCGAGGTTTAAAGAGAGGGAGCGAGGTTTAAAGAGAGGGAGCGAGGTTTAAAGAGAGGGAGCGATGTTTAAAGAGAGGGAGCGAGGTTTAAAGAGAGGGAGCGAGGTTTAAAGAGAGGGAGCGAGGTTTAATGAGAGGGAGCGAGGTTTAAAGAGAGGGAGCGAGGGTATTATAAGGAGGGTGTAACGATAAAATCTGAATTATTTATATTTCCCCACAATCCCTTTATTTTATTCACTATCCCTTTAAGAAAATTTCCTATACTTTATATATTTAAACCGAAAATAACAAATTTCCCGGGGAAACTTCTGAAAAGATCAATCTCAATGCTGGCGTTGGTTGCCAATTCAGAGGCTTTACCCAAAACCCTTTAAAACCCGGCTTCTTCGTGGCCACAAGAAGCCCCGGCCATCTAGTTCTCTGAACTTCTCTATCTGGGATAAATAGCGTTCCCCTCGCTTCATCCCTTTTAGGTTATTTACCCCTCGCTTATTGAGAGTTGCCAGGTATTTTTTATTTTTCGATGTCTTTACTATTTTTAAATGTTTTGTATATAATGTATAGTTGTAGTATAGATATGACTGAATAGATTTTGAGTAAGGCGCGCGAACTGGGGTTCACCCCACGGTAATTTACCGAGAACGCGAACGGCCCGAGAGCGGGGATGCCCCGCCAACGCGACGATGTCAAGCCGTTGCCACCACGTTACCAGGCGCGAGGGTGAAAACCCCGAACTCTATCCGAGAGCGCCACGCCACGTCATTCTTCATGACACTGGAAACCTACTGCCTGCCGGCTATAAAAGCTCGACCATGGCTTCTGAAAAGCAAGACTCGTATCCTGACCTTCCGGAGGAAGCGCCGCCCGACCAGAACGACCAGCTGATGTTCTAGCCGCTGGAAACTCTGCCCTTGGAGCTCCCGATAAACCATGACGCCCTAACCGGCCATCAAGCACTAAGTCGGGCGTGCTAATTTATGTTTTAAACTGTTTTAAACTTCTAATGAACTGTCGTCGGACATTCTCGACGCTCGCGCTTACGAGTCGCGTCTTCCGTCATTCCTGCGGACGTCTTATGGACGATTGAGAACTTTTCGTTCGTGCTTGTAAACTTCGGTGCACCCCACCTCGAACAACGGCCAAAACCGTAACGTAACCAAATTGAATGCATTTATTTATTTATTACGAATTCAATATCTAAAATATCTCGCCTAACGAGAAATCCAAGAATGGGGTCATGACCATTTTGTTTTTATAAATTTATTATCTTAATGTGCATGAATGTTTTTATTTTTATTATTATTTTATTTATCGCGTGCATGCTAAATATTTTAGTGATTATTAGTTTGTTAGTAATTGATTACAATTAAATATTATGACCTTGGTAACTCTCAATGTCGTTTAATTATTCCCTCTCTAAAAACCCCCTAGACATACTGATCATTTTATTTTAATTCTTATACGCTACCCCGCTAGAGAAAGTAAGGGTAACGAGCCTGGACCACGTTATTTATATTTATTCCTCTTTGTAGTGAGGTTTCCCCTTAACCCTTTTAATCGTAATATTAGCAATATGCTAAGTGAATATTTTATCGCCCCACAACTTCGCTACAAGGGAGAGCGCGAAATATCTAAGGAGGGAGAGCGAATTTCGAATTTTGTCCGCTTCGGCTCGCCATAAAAGTCCATACCAACCACGCTGCATTTATGGATATGGTGGCCCCGGAAGTTTTGAGTAGAGGGCAGGTGGATGCCATTTACCTCGATCTCGCTAAGGCGTTTGATAGAGTTTCCCATAAGTTTTTGCGAGAAAATTGCATGCTTTGGGTATGGATGGGAAATTGTTGTACTGGGTGGTGGATTATTTGAGCTCCCGAGTCAATGTGGTTAAATGCAATGGCGCACTGACCGATGTGACCTACCCAGTTCTCTGCGGCGTTCCTCAAGGATCGTCTCTGGGCCCATTGCTCCTTAACATTTACATTTATGATTTGCAATTCGCCATACAACATTCAAAATTATTTCAATTCGCGGACGATAATAAATTATGCAGAAGTATCAAGTCAAAATTGGACAGCGCGCTATTGCAGCTTGACCTTGACTCGATAGATAACTAGTGCACTAAAAACAACCTTCCCATAAATCCAGCTAAATCGGTCCACGTGACCTTCTCTAGACGGATTTGCCGCAAAATACTGACCAATTACAAACTTGGCGGGTCTACTATTCCGCGCAAAAATTTAGTAAAAGATCTAGGCGTAATGTTTGATCAGCAACTCTATTTTTCTGAGCATATTCATAACTGTGTGAACCGCTGTCGGCGCACACTAGCGGTGTCCTATAAATTGACCAAAAAGCTTAATTCCTTAAAGCATTTTCGACTTCTTTACTTAAGCCTAGTGAGGTCCCGACTATTATTTGGCTGGATAGCATGGGGGGGTTGCAGTGCCTACCTACGTGTAAAAATAGAGGGCGTTCAACGAAAATTCGTTGAGTACTGTCTTAGAAATATTTGGCCTAACATTAATTATAATTACGAAGATATCCTTATTATGCTCGGCATTCCCACCATTAACTATACTTATGTAATGTTATAGATTTCAAATTTATATTTAGATTAGTACATAATTATAATATCCCGCTTTCGGCCCTTCTGGCTAAGTTAAACTTTAACATCCCACGATTATTTAGACAAAACCCGGACACATTTTACGTTAAAAAGCTAGTTTAATTCCGAATAACAGGATGCAAAGATAGTGCAATCTATTAAGTGAAAAATTAGACCTTTTCAATGCTCGTCTTCAGTACATAAATTAATGTTTATATCGTTTTGAGATTCACTATAACATCATTTGTATAAACTGTATAACAATTGACTTGTCAATTAACTTAAGTCCATGTGTGCTATATCTTATACACTACCGCTTTTATTTCATTTGAATATACTGTACAGAATGTGCATGATCTCGTGTGTGTAAAAACATTTTTCATTGCACAATAAACCACACTTTCAATTCAATTATAAGATGACACCGGCTAGTTTAGAATTTTCGGGGGTTTTTTTTTCATTGTTTTAAAATATCATTCCTATTAACCCTATAAAGTATAATATAATATAAATTAAATTAAAGTATAATATAATATAAATTAAATTAAAGTATAATATAAATTAAATTAAAGTATAATATAATATAAATTCAATTCAATTCAATTCAATGTTTATTGACTCTGTATAGCAACATGCGTACGCACTTTTTATAGGAATACAGAGTGTTAAATTAAATCAACGTCATATATTAATTATAAGGTAATCATAAAATACAAAAATAAAAATTAAAAATTTAAAAATTATGTACGAGGGACATACAATAATATTGAAATTAAGCCATCAATATGACAATTAAGAATATATACATTGGACAATAAAGTTAAAACTAAATAATTTAGTTAGTGAATTTAGGCTATGTATAGCTCAAGTTTTGAGATCGTGCAGTAGGGATCTTTGAGAATAGGGTAGAAACTCTCGTGAGCACCATCTATATTAAACCGTTTGAGATGTAATTAGGATTTTTTTCAAGTCATTTTTAAACTTCTTTGTTTTAATACAAAATAAATCTAGCTCTTGACAGAATACGTTTGCTGTGTACTGGACTCTTTCAATGGTGTTTAGTCTAGGTTTAATGGGAATATAGAAGAGTTCTTTATTCCTTGAATGTTTAGTATTGACTTTCATGTTTAGGAGAGGAGTGTACTCTAAACAGTTTGTGTTGTTGTTGATGATATTACGCAGGAACATTATTTCTGAATATTTCAGTCTATACTCCAAAGAAAGGATACTATACTTTTTTAACATGTCTAGATAGTTATAGTTTTCGTTTTTAAAAAAGTATCAATTTAATTATTGTATAAATTTACGTTGCACTCTCTCCATTTTCGCGATTTCACTTTTTGAGCTACCACCCCATATCAAAGAACAGTAATCAAGCTTTGGTCGAACTAGCGTGAGGAATAATTGGATAAAAACTCTAGGGCTTTTTAGATTTCTGGAAATTCTGAGTACGCCAAATAGTCGTTTTAAGCTACTTGAGACAGTAGCTTCTACGTGTTTACTGAAGTATAATTTTTCGTCTAGCAGACAGCCAAGGTCTTTTGTTATTGTTGTTCTCGCTATTTCAACGTTATCAATTGTATAACGATATTTGACTATATTGGTTTTCCTCGAAAATGATATGATATAGGTTTTTAGTGCATTTAAAGGCATTTCGTTGTCATTACCCCATTTGCTAATTGTTCTGATATTTTCTTCCAACTGTTGACAATCATTGACAGTATTTATTTCTCGGAAAGCCTTATTGTCGTCAGCAAATGCTCTTATAGGAACTTGTATACTTTGGTTATTGTTGTATAAGTCATTTATGAAGATTAGGAACAGAAGTGGCCCAAGAGAAGATCCCTGTGGTACACCTCTCTGCGTCCGAAAAGTGACGTCGGTGAGTTCCCCATTAATTCCCATAATGTTTTTCCGTCCAGTAAGGTAACTGTTTAGCCACTTTAGTAGTGTTCCTCCAAATCCGTAGTGTTCCATTTTCTTCAATAGAATTCCATGATTCATTCTATCAAACGCCTTGGACAAGTCCATGAATATTGCGTCCACTTGTTTTTGTTTTTCTATTCGAGGAGCGACGTAATTAAGGAAACTAACTAAATTTGTTGTTGTTGAGCGCTTGTTGCAAAAACCGTGCTGTTCTACCGCCAGGACTGGTGAGAACCAAGCGCTAATGAGCTTATACATGACCATTTTAAATACTTTTGAAAATACAGAGATAACGGAAATCGGTCTGTAGTTCTTAACATCACTTCTTAGACCTTTTTTGTGAATCGGAATTATTATAGATGTTTTACATGCTTCTGGGAACTGTCCACTTGATATGGATAAGTTAAAGATGTAAGTAAAGAGCGGTGTGAAAACGTTTTTACAACCTTTTAATATGAAGGCGGGAATGTTATCTGGCCCAGTTTTTTTTAGGTTTTAATTTTTGTAAAGCTTCATACACATCTTTGCTTGTAATGGAGAGTTTATGGAAAGGTTCACATCTGGTAGCATCGATAGGTAGGAATAGTTCATCTGTAGGACAGGTACTATTTATATGTTCTGTCGTTTGAAAGTATGTGGAAAATTGCTTGGCAATTTCGAGGCTGGACGTTATTTTTTGGTTTCCCTCGTTACACAAGAATAGGCGTTCCTTATCCCTAGGTTTTAGCCGGTTGTTAACGTATGTCCAAAGCCTGTCGGGTTTTTCATTAAGTTCGGACACTATCGATGAACTCCAGATTTCTCTGTCAATTTTGATTAGCCTTTGTGCTTCCTTTCTATTGTCTTTGCCCTCTATTTTTACACGTAGGTAGGCACTGCAACCCCCCCATGCTATCCAGCCAAATAATAGTCGGGACCTCACTAGGCTTAAGTAAAGAAGTCGAAAATGCTTTAAGGAATTAAGCTTTTTGGTCAATTTATAGGACACCGCTAGTGTGCGCCGACAGCGGTTCACACAGTTATGAATATGCTCAGAAAAATAGAGTTGCTGATCAAACATTACGCCTAGATCTTTTACTAAATTTTTGCGCGGAATAGTAGACCCGCCAAGTTTGTAATTGGTCAGTATTTTGCGGCAAATCCGTCTAGAGAAGGTCACGTGGACCGATTTAGCTGGATTTATGGGAAGGTTGTTTTTAGTGCACTAGTTATCTATCGAGTCAAGGTCAAGCTGCAATAGCGCGCTGTCCAATTTTGACTTGATACTTCTGCATAATTTATTATCGTCCGCGAATTGAAATAATTTTGAATGTTGTATGGCGAATTGCAAATCATAAATGTAAATGTTAAGGAGCAATGGGCCCAGAGACGATCCTTGAGGAACGCCGCAGAGAACTGGGTAGGTCACATCGGTCAGTGCGCCATTGCATTTAACCACATTGACTCGGGAGCTCAAATAATCCACCACCCAGTACAACAATTTCCCATCCATACCCAAAGCATGCAATTTTCTCGCAAAAACTTATGGGAAACTCTATCAAACGCCTTAGCGAGATCGAGGTAAATGGCATCCACCTGCCCTCTACTCAAAACTTCCGGGGCCACCATATCCATAAATGCAGCGTGGTTGGTATGGACTTTTATGGCGAGCCGAAGCGGACAAAATTCGAAATTCGCTCTCCCTCCTTAGATATTTCGCGCTCTCCCTTGTAGCGAAGTTGTGGGGCGATAAAATATTCACTTAGCATATTGCTAATATTACGATTAAAAGGGTTAAGGGGAAACCTCACTACAAAGAGGAATAAATATAAATAACGTGGTCCAGGCTCGTTACCCTTACTTTCTCTAGCGGGGTAGCGTATAAGAATTAAAATAAAATGATCAGTATGTCTAGGGGGTTTTTAGAGAGGGAATAATTAAACGACATTGAGAGTTACCAAGGTCATAATATTTAATTGTAATCAATTACTAACAAACTAATAATCACTAAAATATTTAGCATGCACGCGATAAATAAAATAATAATAAAAATAAAAACATTCATGCACATTAAGATAATAAATTTATAAAAACAAAATGGTCATGACCCCATTCTTGGATTTCTCGTTAGGCGAGATATTTTAGATATTGAATTCGTAATAAATAAATAAATGCATTCAATTTGGTTACGTTACGGTTTTGGCCGTTGTTCGAGGTGGGGTGCACCGAAGTTTACAAGCACGAACGAAAAGTTCTCAATCGTCCATAAGACGTCCGCAGGAATGACGGAAGACGCGACTCGTAAGCGCGAGCGTCGAGAATGTCCGACGACAGTTCATTAGAAGTTTAAAACAGTTTAAAACATAAATTAGCACGCCCGACTTAGTGCTTGATGGCCGGTTAGGGCGTCATGGTTTATCGGGAGCTCCAAGGGCAGAGTTTCCAGCGGCTAGAACATCAGCTGGTCGTTCTGGTCGGGCGGCGCTTCCTCCGGAAGGTCAGGATACGAGTCTTGCTTTTCAGAAGCCATGGTCGAGCTTTTATAGCCGGCAGGCAGTAGGTTTCCAGTGTCATGAAGAATGACGTGGCGTGGCGCTCTCGGATAGAGTTCGGGGTTTTCACCCTCGCGCCTGGTAACGTGGTGGCAACGGCTTGACATCGTCGCGTTGGCGGGGCATCCCCGCTCTCGGGCCGTTCGCGTTCTCGGTAAATTACCGTGGGGTGAACCCCAGTTCGCGCGCCTTACTCAAAATCTATTCACATCTATTATACTACAACTATACATTATATACAAAACATTTAAAAATAGTAAAGACATCGAAAAATAAAAATACCTGGCAACTCTCAATAAGCGAGGGGTAAATAACCTGAAAGGGATGATGCGAGGGGAACGCTATTTTTCCCAGATAGAGAAGTTGAGAGAACTAGATAGCCGGGGCTTCTTGTGGCCACGAAGAAGCCGGGTTTTAAAGGATTTTGGGGAAAGCCTCTGAATTGGTAACCAACGCCAGCATTGGGATTGACCTTTTCAGATGTTTCCCCGGGAAATTTATTATTTTCGGTTTAAATATATAAAGTATAGGAAATTTTCTTAAAGGGATAGTGAATAAAATAAAGGGATTGTGGGGAAATATAAATAATTCAGATTTTATCGTTACACCCTCCTTATAATACCCTCGCTCCCTCTCTTTAAACCTCGCTCCCTCTCATTAAACCTCGCTCCCTCTCTTTAAACCTCGCTCCCTCTCTTTAAACCTCGCTCCCTCTCTTTAAACATCGCTCCCTCTCTTTAAACCTCGCTCCCTCTCTTTAAACCTCGCTCCCTCTCTTTAAACCTCGCTCCCTCTCTTTAAACCTCGCTCCCTCCCTTCAAAACCTTCCCTCTCCTTCTAAACCTCGCTCTCCATCTTTATAATACCCTCGCTTCCTCACTTTAAACCTCGCTCCCTCCCTTCAAAACCTTCCCTCTCTTTCTAAACCTCGCTCTCCCTCTTTATAGTACCCTCGCTCCCTCTCTTTAATCCTCGCTCCCTCTCTTTAAACCTCGCTCCCTCCCTGCAAAACCTTCCCTCTCTTTCTAAAACTCGCTCCCTCTCTTGTGACCTCGCTCCCTCTCTTTCTAAACCTCGCTCTCCCTCCTTATAATACCCTCGCTCCCTCTCCTTATAAAAGCCTCGCTCCCTCTCCTTATAAAAGCCTCGCTCCCTCTCCTTATAAAAGCCTCGCTCCCTCTCCTTATAAAAGCCTCGCTCCCTCTCCTTATAAAAGCCTCGCTCCCCCTCCTTATAATAGCCTCGCTCCCCTTCTTTATAATAGACTCGATCCCCCTCTTTATAATAGACTCGCTCCCCCTCTTTATAATAGACTCGCTCCCACTCTTTACAATAACCTCGTACCCCCTCTTTACAATAGATGCGCTCTCTCCTCAGAAAAAACGCACGCTCTCTCCCCTCAGGAAAACGCGCGCTTCTCCCCTCAAGATAGCGTCCTGGCTTGCTTGTTTTTTATCGTTGCCTTCCACAGTACATTTTTTTGTTGGGATGCGCTATTTTGCAAAGCCCTACAGTTGCGGAGAAAATATTCAAACAGCTCGCGCTACTTTGCAGACCGCAGATCAGGAGACTCATACTGCAGACTCTGTATAGGTTGGAATTATATACAAATTATTATGGATAATACTGCAGACTCTGTATAGGTTGGAATTATATACAAATTATTATGGATAATACTGCAGACTCTGTATAGGTTGGAATTATATACAAATTATTATGGATAATTACAGATAATTATAAAAAAAGTGCAAAATAAACTAAAATCTTATTATCTGTATTATTTTCATGCAAATTTTCTGGGTAATTTTAAAGTATAGACAAAAATAAAGTGACGTAGCTTATGGTTAAAAAGACAGAGCTCTGGTGCTCTGCTATGCAAACGTTAGGTCACACGATTGTCAGATATTGAAGAGGTAATATCGGAAATTCCTTGGGTACAAGCCTGCTTGTTGTAGGGTTTTTTTTCGACAGTCATTTAGGCGGTCCAAAACAGTCTGAAAATTAGTGAGTGCACTTTTCGGTAAATTGCAAAATGAATTAATTAATCTTCATTAACATATTAATTCTAATATCAATTTGGTCTGTAAGTTGTACTCAAGCATTTATTGTGCAACTTTAAAAATAATAGCTTTTGTGTTATGGTTTTAATTAACTTTAAGGTATGTTTCCATTTCTCCCAATCGGATTTTTCTCCCAATTTTTAAGATTCCCATTGTCCCCGAAACCACGTTCCTCCCAAAGCTCTTAGATACAGAATTTAGTAAGGTGGAATTGATTAGGTTCGTTGCAGTTGTAATTGATTACATTACGTTAGATTTGGTTGGAATTGATTAAATTAGGTTAGATTTGATCGGAATTGATTAATACGTTAGGTTTGGATGTATTATTGTTAATAAGGTTAATTAATTAATTTAGTTTGGAACTGAAAAAATAGGTTAGGTTAGGCCGCTTTCTTATTGGAAATGTTTTCTATACGTTTTTAACTATATTTGGAAAGTCATTATTTTGGTCGAATACATCTTCTTTAGCAAAATATTGCTTCTTTTATAGGGCAGGTTTCGTTAGGTTGGAATTGAAACAATTAATAATGTTGCGCTCACTCAAAAACCAAATTTTTAGGAATTTCGGGAAAAATAACTATTGGTTTTAAACTTTGAAACTTTGGACGACAATTTAGAAACCTTCATTACACGTCTCTGTAATTTTTAAGATATTTGAACCATTGTATCCGAAGAAAACACTTTCAATAAGGGCCGAGCCAACACTTTCTACTTTATGTCTAATGTTAAAGTCCCATAGAGCAGATCATTTTAGCGGGCCGTATCTAAAAAAACTTAATTTACCGGTATATTTCCGTTACATTTTTGCCCAAAATTTTCAAATACCGACATAGTTGGATATAAAAAGATTGTACGAGTACGAAGAAAAAAACCTGTGTTTTGCCATAAGTTAATTATCCTCCTCTAAGTACACAAATGCGGGGTTTCGGCTGGGTATCTTCGGCAGGGTAGCGTGACGTCAGAACTTGTATGGCTCTAAGATCGAAAGAGAGAAAATTCTGTCGAGGTGCAGCCACCGAACGGCCGAGACGGTTACTAAATGTGTGGAGCTATATTTTGGGTGAGTTCACAAGTAGTATTTCTGTTAGTAGTCAAGCTGGCAGGTGAACCTTCCCTCCCGCTATCTCAAAACTTCGTATTTTTATCTCTCGCGTAGGGTATTGGGGGAAAGAATTTTTCTAACCGAACCCTAAAATTCTTCTGTCTGGCGAGTTCAAGGCAGGTTTCAGGCCTAAAGCGTAGTAAAGAATATGTAGGAAGCGCTAGCTCATACAGCACAATTTTGTATTAATGTTGAGTTGATACATGTTACGGATAGGGTATAAGGTCTTTGTAAAGGAATCCAGACAGACACTATTGCCATAGGAAGCATAGCGTTTTGTGTGCTTTGAGGAGGATAATTATTATGGTATTACCAAAAGTACAAAGGTATTAGAACAAAAAGTACAGTTCGTACAATCTTCCCTGCCTTTGGCTGTAGACGCCATGTAAACTGAGAAGCAAACTACTCTCCTCTCAACTCCCTACACGAACTAACCAATCAGGGAAGAGCTTTTTCACGTCATAGGTTTACAGAAAGTAGTACATGATGCTAGCGCCCCAAACGTGAATTCTTGGCACTAGAGCTAGCATCAGCTACTTTATAAGCCTGTTCACGGCTTGTTCCCTGTGCTACGGTCGTGAAGGTAATCATACGCAAAGGGGGGGTCGCCACTATTCTGTGGTGAAAAGGGGTTACTCATATTACAGGGCCTAGCCTATCCTATTTTTTTCAATTCCAAACTAAATTAATTAATTAACCTTATTAACTATAATAATACCAAACCTAACCTTACGTAATTTAATCAATTCCGACCAAATCTAACCTAATTTAATAAATTCCAATCAAACCTAACCTAAAGTAATCAATTCCAACCAAACCTAACCTAAAGTAATCAATTACAACTGCAACGAACCTAATCAATTCCACTTTACTAAATTCTGTATCTAAGAGCTTTGGGAGGAACGTGACTTCAGGGAAAATGGGGGTCTGAAAAATTGGGAGAAAAAATCCGATTGGCAAATATAAGATTGGGAGAAACGGAAATCTTAAAAATTGGGAGAAAAATCCGATTGGGAAATGGAAACATACCTTAAAGTTAATTAAAACCATAACACAAAAGCAATTATTTTTAAAGTTGCACAATAAATGCTTGAGTACAACTTACAGACCAAATTGATATTAGAATTAATATGTTAATGAAGATTAATTAATTCATTTTGCAATTTACCGAAAAGTGCACTCACTAATTTTCAGACTGTTTTGGACTGCCTAAATGACTGTCGAAAAAAAACCCTACAACAAGCAGGCTTGTACCCAAGTAATTTCCGATATTACCTCTTCAATATCTGACAATCGTGTGACCTAACGTTTGCATAGCAGAGCACCAGAGCTCTGTCTTTTTAACCATAAGCTACGTCACTTTATTTTTGTCTATACTTTAAAATTACCCAGAAAAATTTTGCATGAAAAAAATACAGATAATAAGATTTTAGTTTATTTTGCACTTTTTTTATAATTATCTGTAGTTATCCATAATAATTTGATAATATTCCAACCTTAACAGAGTCTGCAGTATGAGTCTCCTGATCTGCGGTTTGCAAAGTAGCGCGAGCTGTTTGAATATCTTCACCGCAACTGTAGGGCTTTGCAAAATAGCGCATCCCAACAAAAAAATGTACTGTGGAAGGCAACGATAAAAAACAAGCAAGCCAGGACGCTACATTGAGGGGAGAGAGCGCGCGTTTTCCTGGGGGGAGAGAGCATGCGTTTTTTCCGAGGAGAGAGCGCCGCTATTGTAAAGAGGGGGAACGAGGTTATTGTAAGTAGGGGGAGCGAGTCTATTATAAAGAAGGGGATCGAGGCTATTATAAAGAGAGGGAGCGAGGGTATTATAAGGAGAGGGGGCGAGGCTTCTATAAGGAGAGGGAGCGAGGCTTTTATAAGGAGAGGGAGCGAGGGTATTATAAAGGAGGGAGAGCGAGGTTTAGAAAGAGAGGGAAGGTTTTGAAGGGAGGGAGCGAGGTTTAAAGAGAGGGAGCGAGTTTTAGAAAGAGAGGGAAGGTTTTGCAGGGAGAGAGCGAGGTTTAAAGAAAGGGAGCGAGGATTAAAGAGAGGGAGAGCGAGGTTTAAAGAAAGGGAGCGAGGATTAAAGAGAGGGAGCGAGGGTATTATAAAGAGGGAGAGCGGGGTTTAGAAAGAGAGGGAAGGTTTTGAAGAGAGGGAGCGAGGGTATTATAAGGAGGGAGAGCGAGGCTTTTATAAGGAGAGGGAGCGAGGCTTTTATAAGAAGAGGGAGCGAGGCTTTTATAAGAAGAGGGAGCGAGGCTTTTGTAAGGAGAGGGAGCGAGGCTTTTATAAGGAGAGGGAGCGAGGCTTTTATAAGGAGAGGGAGCGAGGCTTTTATAAGGAGAGGGAGCGAGGCTTCTATAAGGAGAGGGAGCGAGGCTTCTATAAGGAGAGGGAGCGAGGCTTCTATAAGGAGAGGGAGCGAGGCTTCTATAAGGAGAGGGAGCGAGGCTTCTATAAGGAGAGGGAGCGAGGCTTCTATAAGGAGAGGGAGCGAGGCTTTTATAAGGAGAGGGAGCGAGGGTATTATAAGGAGGGAGAGCGAGGTTTAGAAAGAGAGGGAAGGTTTTGAAGGGAGGGAGCGAGGTTTAAAGAGAGGGAGCGAGTTTTAGAAAGAGAGGGAGCGAGTTTTAGAAAGAGAGGGAAGGTTTTGCAGGGGAGAGCGAGGTTTAAAGAAAGGGAGCGAGGTTTAAAGAAAGGGAGCGAGGGTATTATAAAGAGGGAGAGCGAGGTTTAGAAAGAGAGGGAAGGTTTTGAAGGGAGGGAGCGAGGTTTAAAGTGAGGGAGCGAGGGTATTATAAAGATGGAGAGCGAGGTTTAGAAAGAGAGGGAAGGTTTTGAAGGGAGGGAGCGAGGTTTAAAGAGAGGGAGCGAGGGTATTATAAGGAGGGGGAGCGCGAAATATCTAAGGAGGGAGAGCGAATTTCGAATTTTGTCCGCTTTGGCTCGCCATAGACTTTCTTTCCGGAGGAAAAACCATGTTGACATTCATTGGAAAAAGCGTCGAACCATCCCCGTATACATCCATGCATGATCATGTCGAAAACTTTTGCCATGACACACAGTAAAGAAATTGGGCGGTAATTTTTGGGATCGGGGGACGACCCGCTTTTATAGATCGGTACCACGACAGTTTTTTACCAAAGAGTAGGGAAACAGCGCTTTTGTATAGATAGATTGAATGTGTTATTAAACAAAGGCAGAAGAATATCCCTGCATCCCTTTTTAATAAATGCGGGGATATCGTCCACACCTGTTGAAAATTTATTAGGCAAGCATTTGATAGCCCAAATGATTTCATTGTGGGTTATCACTTGATTCGCGTAATGGTGCGTAACTATTTCGATAATATCGAAATAATAAACCGTATCCTGTTTAGAGCTGGGAGTTGTGGCGTTCTCCTGTAATCTAGCCCATTGGAAGCTAGAATCGTTGGATGGTATGAGGTTGGGATTCCTGTGACTCAAGGACTCGTGTAGATCGGACGTTCGCGTTAAGCTGGGTGTTAATATGGAGTTGTCAGTGGATATCTTAGAAAAGTGCCACTTAAATGTGTCTGCCAATTTCTCTGGTTTATCAATAACAAGAGAAATTGCGGGGTTATCTTCCTTCAAGATTCCATTAACGTGACGCCAAATTTTTTAGGGTATGCCAAAGCGGGTTCGCAAACCTTTTCCGGTAACAAGTTTTTATCCCAAGTAATTAATCGTTTCACAATAGCCCTGCTCTTACGAAAAGCGATAGCATCAGACAATGTGCCCGTGCGACATTTTTTCCTGTAACGGTACTTTTTGTTTTTAATGGCTCGTTGAGTTCCAAGGAATACCATTTCGGAAATTTAGAGCAGCCGTGTTGATCGTTTTTAGGTATGAATGTGTCTATGGCCTCGCGAATACGGTTCGTTAAATAGTCAACACAAGAGTTGACGTCATCCGATCCCAAAACCGGCGTCCAGTCAGTATCGTGTATCATTGAATACAATTCATAGTAATTACCTTTCTTAAAATTGTATTTAGCACCTTTAGCACCTTTAGCGGGCAAAGCATCACTATAAAAGTCAGTATGGAGGACACAAAATGGTGGATGGTAAGCATCAATAACGACGAACGGATCCTCAAGATGTGTAATTTCTAGTCCGTTTATATTTGTAAGGCAAAGATCTACCAAATTTTGGTTTTCTGGGCACTAATTAATTTGTTTTAAATTTAATCCATAGCAAATTTCAAAAATGTGCCCCGGTTTAGCTTTCACAGGGGAGGAGCAGCCCTGATCACAAAGTATCTCCCAGTTAACACCGGGAAGATTGAAATCGCCAAGGAGCAAATTGTCATGGTTTTTGTTCTGAAGAGCCTTAAGCAGTTGCTCCCCGTAATCTTTATATTGAGGATCGTCATTGGCCGGACGAAAGTAGCCATTGCCTAAAACTATTGATCGCAAACCATCGAGTTTTATTTCAAGGAACACACATTCCGGTGTTCCCTCCAGGTCATGACGTCTACAATATGCAAGCGATTTCTTAATGGCGATCAGGGCTCCCCCTCCTCGTACATTTTTAAATAAAGGATCGGGGCGATCGGCGCGAAAAACTGAGTATAAGGAAAATAGTCACCGGTAAAATTAGTGTTATTTAGCCACGTCTCTGTTGGGCAGATGACGTCTAAGTCCTGAGAAATTATATTATCTAAGAATTCTTTTGATTTGGTGCGGAGACCCCGAAAATTTTGATAAGCTATGGTGATTTGATTCATTGAGTTGGTATCGTCCTGTTCGTCATCGACGTCGTTGTCCTCGATGCTTTCATTGTCGCAGAATTCTGAAGGATGTTTATGAGCATCCAATGGCTAACCAAAGAAGTCAGTAATAATACAATCTAAAGGCCAGATTGATAAATCGCTTAACTTATCAAATTCACTGTCGTCAGTACAGGAAACGTAAAACGATAAGTGACTGGCACCAGGATGTTTCGTTTTCAAGCGGATGCACAGCGCGGAAGTAATTCCAGAGTCTTCAATGAGAGCGAGTTTGAGGTCTTTGGAGAGGAAGGACTTCTCCAACCGACTAACGAACAACGCCTTGCGGGCTCTCCGTCTGTCTCGCGGTCGTCGTTCAGCAGCCTTAACTATAGAGTTTACCGCTGTACCAGTTTTGGCCTGTTTCGGAACTCGAGAAGTCTGGCCTGGACCACGTCTGGTAGAGTCAGCAGCAAGCTGGCGGGTACCAGCCGGTTGGGCCATTGCAGTAGGTAATCCATGACCAAGTGGGGGAAATGAGCCCCGAGACCAAGGTGGAATTTCCGATCACGTTGACCCAGCAGGTCTTGATACTTGGAGTTTCGCGAAAGGAAAGCCAGGGGTGGTAGAAATTTGCTGTGTCAGGTCCTTTCTCAAATTGGCATTATCTTTTTCCAATGATTCAATTCGATTTTCTAGTTTAGTCATTCTGTTTTCAATCGGAGAGAAACATAGGTCAAGATTATCCAACTTTTCCTTGATTAGGTCCAAGATCGAGTCTTTATCAACCCGAAGAAAGTGATGCAAAGCCTCGTGGACGTCACCGAGGGTTAGTGGCTTCCCACCCTTAGCGGAATTTTGCATGGACATAGTGGTATTCTTTGAATCTCCTTTGTCATCGGCTGGCTTATTTCTCCTCGGAGTGCGACTTCCAGATTTTCTGGACCAGGCAATCCTTTTGCAGTCATGGCAAGTGTAAGAATTATCTTTGGTGCCGTTTTTGTGCACTCTACGTTCGCAATCTTCACCGGTGCACCAGTGAACTTTTTGGGAGCCGTAGAAATAGAGGTTACACAAAAGACACGTGTCCTTGGAATGACCCATATTAGTTTAAAACATGTTTCCGTACAATTTAGATGAGATAATAATGTTTAGCGGACGACATAATGAATTTTAAAATTTTTAGGACGGTCTGAGACAATGACTAGGCAATATCCCCGTCGGCGTCACAGCGTCACTTTCGGCCAAGAGATATCAAAACGTCACGAAAATGAGCCAAATAACTATGAAACCGAATTCAAAAATTAAACACCGTTAGCGGAATGGAGTGAGCAACAAAAAATGTCGAATCCGCACGTTTAACTACCGAAATTCAAAGAATAACAGCGAAAACATAAAAATGAAGCGGGTCTTAAACCAGTCGGTAGCAATATGGTCGTCGTTGGTACGCAGTCACAATCGGCGAAAATTTGGCAAACTGATGCCCAGGAGCACATAAACGGTCGAAACAAGCGGCTGAGGCGGGGCTAATTTTTTTATCTGAGTAAGTTCAAGACGAGCGGATAATTACGCGAAGTCCGGTTTCCAATTTTGACCAATAACATCGTGTTTTCGTATTTGGCGTGTCGTTAATTCGTTACTTAGCCGGAGTTTGCTATCTGGCGTCTGCTCAGTTGGCAGTCGAATAAAGGGATAATCATACGTGTGTATTATTTGTCTGTCCATAAATCAGCAAAAATATATAGACCAACCATAAAGTTTAGCACACAACCCATTCCTAAGCTCTGGCTTTGATATCCATGTAAAATAAGAAGCTTGTAGGGTGGACGTTTGCACCCCCTCTGTTCCACCAATAAGCTCCCACTTTCATTGCGTCATCTGAACAGTCAACGGACATCTAAAAGTAGTTTTGCGACGGTAGCGGCGCGGTCCGAGGAAAAACGTAAACACGATCAGATCGTCTGCTATTTTTTAAAAAATTGCGGGAAAATTACTCTTATGAGCGGGAGCTGGGCGCCCAAGGCTTAAGTTGATTTGAATTTTAATCTTTGGTAAGTTTTGTTTTCATTCTTAATAATATAAAATTTAGACAGTCGATGTTTTTAAAGTAGTAATTCTGTATATAAATACTGATCAAATATTATAATCAGTTTTTGAGATGCCTCGGAAGAAAACCGCGGAACAGATGGCCCTTTTGGCTTTAAAGCCAAAAAACCAAAGCACGCAGTATAACTTTTATGTGAAGGAATGCGGTACTGTTGGTGTACAAACAATGATGAACATTCCCATCCTTAAATTAAACACCAAGGACAAATCTAGCCAAACAGATAACAAAGTGATGGCTGAAATCGGAGTTGGAAATGAAATCCAATTCCAACCAAAGACGTGCATCGGAACTCAAACTAACAGCCTCAGTGTTTGTAGTACTGAAATGCAAACTGAAAATTACAGCCCAGCCACTAGTATCGTCTCTGAAACCCAAACTGAGATATTCGGAAGCTACGTGCCTCCTGAAAAATGGGAGGAAATAAACATTTTGGTTAAGGCTCGTGGCAATGGAAACATTATGCATTCTCATTCGCGAAAAAGAAGGCTTAATGAAAGTCAAACATGTACAAGACAGCAGATAACAGCCATGTCCCAAGAACTGGAGACCCAAGAACACAACCGGGAAGTACCCCCTGAAGGTATTGCACCCAGACAGTTAGCTTTAGTGAAGGAACGGGGAAGACCAATTTCACCCTTACAAGCTTTGAAGTTTTACTTCCAAAGCGTCAATACAAGTAAATAAACTTTTTATGAAATTAATTTTCAAACAATTGAAAATAAATAAAATGAAAATTTTTATCTTAATTTAGGTGATTTATGTTTTAAAGAAATTACGAATCATGATCATGAAATTGTAGTACATATTGAAGTAATAAGAAGCAATGGACTGATAGGAGTCTCGACGTATTATGATTATCCAACCAAATTAATGTTTTCTTCAAATGGAAAAGTTGCAGTTCTGACACTATTCAAACCTACAACCGAATTTGAATTTTTCAACAAAGACACCAAATTGTTAAATTTAGATGTAGTTAAAATGGTTTTACGGGAGTTAGACGAAGACTGTGTGTTTTGCCCAGGATTAACAAAGGTACGAATATTAATCATCGCTAAGTGTCAAAACATATACTTAGTTTTATTAATAATATAACTCATGTGACAGGATGAATTGGGGACTCTAAAGGACACAAAAAAACTAAAAAAACATCATGTTCCTTTTGAACGTATTCAGTCGAAGGAATGCTTAGTTTGGTTCAAGCCACCAACTAATGCACCAAAAGATAAACTTCTACAACAAACATATCAATGTGTAAAATGCCGTGCTCTAAAATGGTTTGAATTTAGCCCTAATTTACTCATAAGTGTGCAACTTTGTCTTAAATATAAACATTTTTACTTTTACATCTTGTATTTAAGGTATATCAAAGGTCGTTCTAAGAAGATGGATCAAGTAACTCCAAAAACAAAATTGAAAAGACAAGCTGCGAGTCCTAAATGTCGAATTGGCGTTCTAACTCCAAAATCCAAGAATAAGCGAATCCTACAAAACAAGCAAAATCGATTTAAATTAACCCAAAAAATTAAGCACCTTGAAAACAAAATTAAAGAAACTAGTCTCGAATTAAATGAAAATCAGGACAAGAATATGTCTGAAGTTCTAAATGAAATAAACACAAAAGGAAAGGAAGATTTAAACGAAATTTTCAAATTGGCAATGAAGAAGAATAAAATTGTTGGATTGGCGTTAAAGAAAGCTTGGCAGATGAATAGTAAGAGAGACTGCGAGAATGGCTTTCTCAATGATCAAGAAAAATGCGTTAAAGGATCAAATGGAAATAGATGGAGCCCACTGACTTATAGAATAGCATTAGCAGTGTATTCACGTTCCCCAGCAGCTTATGAAGCCCTTAACAGCTTTGATATTTTGAAACTACCAAGTGCTCACACTTTGCGCGATAAAATTCGACAATATCCAAGTAACAGTGGCATTGATTATGTTCATCTTCAAAAAGAGTCAGAAAGATTTGATAATTTTGTCAACGACCATCCTGAATACAATAAGCCCCCAAAAGAAGGAGCGCTAATTTTTGATGAGGTCAAAATTATCGGTAAACTGATGTGGAACTCGAAAAATGGTGAATTTGTTGGATGCGCCATAGATTCCACCAATTTTGCTTCTATGGAAGACCTCTTCAAATGTAAAACTACTTCAGAACTGCTGGAAGCAGAGTATGCTTTGCAATATTTATGGCGGTGTACTACCACGAAATTTGATGTTATTGGCCCCTATTTTATGTTTGAAAAACCAGCGTCACACGCAGCAATTTCGAGTTGCACACTTAAGTGTATTTTTGCATTCCATAATGTTGGTTTTGAAGTAGGACTGTTAGTTTGTGATGGAGGAAGTGCCAATATGACCGCGATGAGGAAAAGTCTTGGAATAACTAGAGCGCAATCACCTTCGGTGAATGAAGATGGATCTCTGGATTTTCGTTTTAGTACAAAATTTAGAAATCCTCTCCATAAAGAGTCCTGGATATATTGGATTGTATGTCCTACCCACCAACTGAAAAACATGATTAATGCGTTGCATAACTCCCAAATAGATGGGACCAGAGATTTCTCAAAAAGTGGTGTTCGGTTTGGTTGGACTCAAATAAAAGACATGAAGAAGCGGGAGGATCATCGCGTTGATTCTGATGAATTGGTACAGGTGAAAGGCCTTCTGAAGTCCTATGTTGATCGAGATTCTTGGACGAAGTTGAACATGACACCTGCTAGTATTATGCAACAAATGCCAGTTCTAGGCGAACTATACAATTATGCAAATCCCATGTTTGAAGCTAAGCCTGTCGACCGCTCAGAAGTAATGGCCTGCTATGACTATCTCAGAGCATGTCATGATATTTTTGAGGAAGGGTTGCTTTCTCATAAGCCTGTATATTGTTTGGACTCTGATCCTATGAAATCCATGTTTAAGGGTCTTAAATATTTTGAAGAATGGGCCACTGAACGGATTAATGAAGATGCAAACGTTTCAATGACAAACAATCCAAAATTTTTGGCATGGCAAACCTGGGAGCTGCTGAGAGTTTCGGTTTATGGGTTTGCAGACTACATTAAAGATTTCACAACTAGGCACCCTAAGCGTTATGTTTTCCCCGTAAGGATTAATGGTTCGGCGGTGGAAACAATATTTAGTCAAATGAAATATGTAACCGCTGGCAAACTCACTAGCCTAAACTACAGTAGTGCCCGTAGGGCTCTGTTAATTAAAGGATGTACCAAAACTTCGCAAAATGCTGAGGCGTCCTATCGCAAAGTTGGATTGGATATTTGTGAGAAATAAAAGTGTGACAAGTATAACAAAACATTTGTCTTTAATTTGGTTTTTGCCTTTAATTCTGAAATTGTACCATTTTCTTCTTAAAATGAAACTTGACAAGGCTTTCTTGGGTTTATAATTAAACTTAGGAACAACAGTGTAGACTATCAAGCCCTGGGCTCATCTTTTTTCAATTGGCTTTTTAACTTTAACATTAATACTGAAATTCTACTATTTACTCCTTAAAGGCTTGCTTTGGTTTATAATAAAACTTATCAACTTAGGTACAACAGTGTTTAACATCACAGCTCTTAGCTCATCTTAAAGTTCTTAATCATATTCAAAATCTGCACAAATCCTTTTTCTAATAAGTCTTCCTCTTTTTGAGATTCTTGAACTATTAGCCAACTTTGGTGTTATTGCTATATTTTTGGCTTCTTCTGTTAAAGGTGTTGCCAGTGGACTGTTCACTGTGAGTGATTCTTCACTCTTCGTTGGTTTTGAGGGGGGACTAGAATTTATATTTTCGGTTTTCTTAGAATACCTCTTCTTTGGGGCCTTATTTGTAGCTTTGAAAAAATTTACAGTCGTTGCTTTCACTTTAGCCGACTTTACTGCCTTGTTTTTTCGCATACCATACAGCATGCAACGAAGATTCTGGCCTCCTTGTCCTCTGTGCCCTTTTCTTTCATTTCTTCTTCTCGCTGCAGACCTAATCAAGTCCGCGATCTTTGCATGCATTATTTTTCTTTGAAAAATGAGCCTAAATTTTTCCAGATCATCTTCTTGAAAACCATGATCAATAACGGCAGGTATATCTTTCACTGCTTCATGAAATTGCACTTTTAATGACTCATCATTTCTCACTCTTGCTGTTGTTTCTTCTATAACAAACCATTACAATTTGGATACAATCTAAATAAAAAATAATATTAATAAATCAACCTACTTATTGATTTTCCCGGAACAGTGGAAAACCTAAATTTCCTATACGTATCAACTATAATTTTGCAAATTTTGTTTACATATGGGATTAGTTTTACATCAGCAACAAATAAACCCCCGTTGTTTATTGCTTCCAATGCTGGTGGTATGTCTTTCTGCAATAATTTTCTGTTGCGGAGGGAAAGGCTAATTTTATAGAAGGTATGGGCTTGATCCCTCTGTTGAGCAGTTAAAGGTTTCTTCCCTCTCTTAAGTCTTTTCACAACTTGCATCCCATCCTTGTTGACTGACCACATTTCACCCATAGCTCCACCAATTAGTCGATTCATAGTATAAAGTCTGTCTGACCGTAAATGTCTGGTTTTACATCTTTTTGCCTGATCATCAGGAATATTTAGATCATAGGGGCGTTCAAACTTTCTAGGATTATTAATGGCGGTAGCTTTTTCTAAATTAGTTTCTCTATTAATGCTAGCTTTTGCGTCTAAAACTTTCCAGGAAAACCAGTGCACTAATTTTGTCAGTTCTGACATATATTCTTCGGCGAGAACGATAACAGGATCTGGTTTTTCATTCTTAAATAATAAACTGTGAAGCCAATTGTTCCAATCGTACAAGAAAGAAGAATATCCGCACGTTTCTGACTCATACTTTTTCCAAAGCAAATTGTACTGGGTACACATATCCTCTAGTAATTCCTTTAAACTACCATTTGTTTTCATGTACTCAACTGCAGCTTTTAGCTTTCCAAATTTATCAGTAACGAAAATGTCATCGTTTTCATAATTATTCAATAATTTGAGTAAGTCCAAGGAACTATCATCACACATTTTGCTTATCTTATTAATTTATCACAGCTTCAGAATCGCGAAAGTGAAATGTAAAGAAACATGAAGGAAGAAGAAGGAAAAAACAACGCTTTGACTAGGCCTTTGCAACCTTAAGCAGCCGATGAAACTTCTTACACTTTTGGTGGAACTATATTTTGTAACCAACTCACTCATGTACCTTGTGTATAACTACGCAAATGTAATACTGCGCAGCGGCGAACCACCTTACTTTCCCTCCTACCACAGATGGGGGTCGGTACACGGAGGGGTTTATTATTTTTCATGTTGAGTGCTAGCGGCCCAGTGCTAAACTTTATGGTTGGTCTATATATTTTTGAAATCAGATAGGTTGTAGTCGTATGTTCGGTTTTGTTTTTCTTTGGAATTTTTCAAAGAAAACAAAAAATTGACAATTGCCCAATTCTCTTTGTTTTGATGCGTACATTAAATTTAGTTACAACCTTAAAGGGAGGGTGAAGTAGAAAATGAAGTGATTTTTTTATCGATTCTTCTACTAATTATAAGACCATTCTGCATAGTGAAACATTCAGGAAATACTTCCGAATGATTTTAAAATTCAAATTAGGTTCAGATTTTAAGAATAATTATAAATAAGGACCTCAGACCAATCGCGTAACTCCCTGCCTTTATTTTAACAAAATTCTCGTGGCACGTTCCGTGTCGAATGAATTTATCACAATTTATTTATTTAATTGGTGTAGGTTTGAAGGCCTTATGGCCTGTTGACCACCATTGTATGAAAAAGTATACAAAAAAAACCAAAAACTATACAGTGATTTGATAAAAAAACCATACAGTGATTTGATAAAAAAAACTATACAGTGATTTGTACTGATTTGGTTTCACTAGACGCTTTGGTCCCATTGAGCCGAATTCCCATTCGACAGAAGGGGGGTTTTTTTGGGGTCCCATTCGACCGAACGTAGCCAAAGGTGCGATTTTATTATAGTCCCATTGGACCGAAATTCTATTGAACTGGAAGAAGACATACTGTGTGGTTTTGCATTAAATATATTTTTAATTTCACAACGTATTATTGTTAAAATAAATGTGAGTTGAAAATGTATTACTGCACTTATTTTAACTAAGTTTTAATTACGGCGAACCTCACCTACCCTAGCCTAACCTAACCTAACCTAACCCAACCCAACCTTGTTTGGAGATAAAAAGATTATTTATATGAGTATTAAAAGCCCGCCTCTTACCACGAACAATTTATTAGCAATAATAGAAATATTTTGGAAAAGATGTCAGATAATTAATTGGAGAATATTTTGGAAAAGGTAGCAGCTAATTAATAGGAGAATATTTTGGAAAAGGTGGCAGCTAATTGATAGGAAAATCTTTTGGAAAAGGTGGCAGCTAATTAATAGGAGAATATTTTAGAAAAGGTGGTAGCTAATTAAAAGGAGAATATTTTGGAAAATGTGGCAGCTAATTAGTAGGAGAATGTTTTGGAAAAGGTTGCAGCTAATTAATAGGAGAATATTTTGGAAAAGGTGGCAGCTAATTAATAGGAGAATATTTTGGAAAAGGTGGCAGCTAATTAATAGGAGAATATTTTAGAAAAGGTGGTAGCTAATTAAAAGGAGAATATTTTGGAAAAGGTGGTAGCTAGTTAAAAGGAGAATATTTTGGAAAATGTGGTAGCTAATTAGTAGGAGAATGTTTTGGAAAAGGTGGCAGCTAATTAATAGGAAAATAATTTGAAAAAGGTGGTAGCTAATTAATAGGAAAATCTTTTGGAAAAGGTGGCAGCTAATTAATAGGAGAATGTTTTGGAAAAGGTGGTAGCTATTTAAAGAGAGAATATTTTGGAAAAGGTGTCAACGAATTATTGGAACCAAACCAAACCTAACCTAACCTAACCCAACCCAACCCACCCGAAACCAAAATATTAAAATTTTAATTTAAAATTTAAAGACATTGATGGAACTACCATTAAGACTGTACTTCATTTTAAGCACAATTTGTTTATTAATTCTATATATCTCTTGCCTTGAAAGGAATGAAAGTGAGCGTTTTAATTAGTATCACGAAACATTTACTTTTAATATTATTAACATACCTTTCGGAGATTCGAACCAACAACCTATCGCTTCGCAGTCCAACATCGTATCCACTACACCACCGAACCGCTGACGGCTACAGTGTTTCAAGTTATATTCATGTATTTTTTAGGGGCATATTCGGACGATTGGGATTTCGGTCCATCGGGAATATAGCCATTGGGCTGGAAATCTAAAATCATTGCGGGATATTCGGTCGAATGGGATTTCGGTCCATTGGGAATTCGGTTGAAAGGAACGATACCCACTAGACTTGGTTGGGTTTTTTTTAATGTGCAATTATATAGATATGGGTAAGTTTTATGAAAGCATAGACTAAACCAACTTTTATAGGTGGGGAACACAAGAGTTTTTGATAAAATTTGAGCGCGACGTGACAATTGTGGTGCGAGACACGGAACGTACCACGAGACTTTTTGTTAAAATAAAGGCAGGGAGTTACGCGATTGGTCGGAGGTCCTAATCTTATTTATTTATTATATATTATTATTATTATATATTATAATTATTCTTAAAATCTGAACCTAATTTGAATTTTAAAATCATTCGGAGCTGGTATTTCCTGTATGTTTCACTACGCAGACTGGTCTTGTAATTAGTAGAAGAATCGGCAAAAAATCACTTCATTTTCTAATTCACCCTCCCTTTAAAAGGTTTTCAGATAGATTCCTTTGATTTTCGGATGCGTTTTTTTTTTCAAAAATTTTGTTGGTTCGAATAATAGTCATTTTCTGCCGAGGGGTTGTTCACTCGTTAAATCAGTTTTCGTAACTGTGGAAATTGTTTTCCAGGGAATCACAAAAGCCATGTTCACACTTGACACTTTGAAATCGCTTTCAGCAGATTTTGAAAGGTCAGAATGTAAAATTTGGCTGTAAATCATAGAAATCTTTCATGACAAAATGCAATTATCATTTTGAAAAAAAGATTCGACCTTCCCAAAAAGGTTGAAAACAGTTTCAAAGTGTCAAGTGTGAAGATGGCTAAAATCTCAATTCAGAAATATAGGGAATCATTTCCCAATCAGGGGATAATTGTAACCGCGGCAAATATTTCAAAATTTTGACAATTTACTATTTAACGGAGGGTGAAAAGTAAAATCAAGTGGATATGTTTCCATACAATGAAAAATCAACGACAAATTGAAATCCAATTTTTATTATACTTTCGAAATTTATGGCCCTACGTATTTTCACGTATTTCCATACATAAAAATGTCGATGCTGATGTCTTCAAGCAATTTCCGCATCTCCAAGTATCGTCAATAGGAGGTTCCTCTTTCACGTTTTCGCATTTCCAATGGAACCATTTTTGACAGGAATCACACATAATCATGTTTTCTTTAGTAGTTATTTTGGTGCAGGAATCACACGACCATTCTTTTCTCTTCGCTGCTAAAATCTGGGAAACTATAATCCAGGCGTCATCACTTAAATGCTTTCGAATTAAAGAAATCGTTGGACTGTTTAGGTTTACATCGACCACTGTTTGAGGCACATTTTCGGGGACTGTTTCGATTTCACTCTCTTCGGCTTTTTCGTTGTGTTTCAACAAATTATCAACTCTCTCCTTTCTAATGAAGCTATTTAGAAATCTTCGTGCCATGCTAGTAACTTGTTCGGGCACTTTTAATTCTTCCTCTTTTCCTATTTTTTGTAGCGTATTTTTGCAGGGGGCTAAAGAGAAGTTTTGAGGTTTGTTGTACAAATGATCATCCGATGCTTGAAAACTGTCATTGACCAATTCATTTTCTAAATCTAATTTCTCCTCAAACGAAGGTTTTGCCAGTCTAACTTTTGGGTTATTATTTTTCTGCTTCGTGGAGAAAAACCTTTTTTGCTTGTCAATATTTTTATTATGCGGAATGCTAGGAGTTTGTCGTGGCAAAGTATTGTCTGAATGGGACAGTGGTCTTTCTAGTTTTAACAACGATGACGCACTTGAAATATGTTGTCTAGCTTCCAATAACGCGTCTTTACTCTGACACTTTTCAATATCTTGGCATAAAGCCATCACTTTGGTAAGCAAGGATTCTTTCAAAGATTCAAATCCTTCTTCATTCTGGACTGTTAACGTTTTAATTAGGTAATCCGTACCTAAATCTTCAAAAACGTGATCATCGAAAACAGTATTTTGATCATGGCTTTGATTAAGGCACTCAGTTGACGTGGTTGCACGTCCGTGAGAAAACTCTTCTTTTTCTCCAGGCTGACTTTGAACTACAAGGTGAATGTGCTTGCATATATTCGTTCCAACAAGGGCATCTGGGCAGTTACAAGAAAAACTGTGCAGGCAGATGTTACAAATGGGGCATTTAATTTGACAGTTTAAATTGCATCTTGGTTTTTTCCTAACAACGTAAACAAGACCATCAGATGCAGTTGTGTCCCCGTGAAGTTGTTTTTCGCTGGAAACGTGCCAGGTACCAGTAGATATTTGTTTGACCAGGCAGCTAGGTAATTTCAAAGCAACTCTGTGTCTTTTGGCTATTTCTGTTGATTTAAAAGTGTTCTTCCCCTTCTCTAATTTAATAAGCCTTTTGACCGACAAGTCATGCGAAAAGTCCAAGAGAATCTTAATGCATCTATCAACTCTTTTGCCTTGTTTCCCCTTTAAATAATTGTCACTATATTTCAGAGTTTTGTGAAATGACTCTATATACATGTTAGTGTTAATACCACTTCCAATTCTATAGCACTTAGCCCATTCACGAGTGACTGGTAACCATTCCTTTTTAAAGTAGTCGCCGAATTTATTAGTATCTTCGTTCTCCTCCATTTTTTCCACACTTTTCTTTAGTAATGTTTGAAATCTTTCCTCGTCAGGTTCTTCTAGTAACATACACAGTCCCTTGTAGACAATTGACGCGGTGTCCTTTTCTTTAATTTTATGCATTTGTTTTTGCCAATCATGGTGGACATGCCAATGGCAAAGCAATTTCTAACTGTCACCTTTAAAAATGTCAATCCAAGTGTTGAAATATTGAGGTGCTTTATCTGTCATTATAACTCTCGGATTTATAACCCCAACATTTTCCTTGACGTATTTGAAAAAAAGCGACAGTGCGGGAGTATTTTCTCTGTTGCAAATAAGCCACGCGACTGGAATTCCTTCTCTGAATTCATCTAGTACAAGAATTGTGATTAGGTTAAAATCATAGCTGTTTGTTCCATGGGTTGCGTCCAAACAAACTATATCTTTTCCAAATCGTTTGAGCATATTTCTTTGGAATTCAGTCATGATAGCTAATGCAAAGTCATCTTTCTCTAGACCAGAAAAATTGTCTTTTGGGTATGCTAAACTCTCTTCTCCTTGTCTTTTATACAGAATAATATTTTTTTCATCTTCCAGATCTTCAAGTACATAAGCATCCACACTAACGTGATCATTTGGGTGTTTTTCTATTTGTTCAATACCAAAAGATTTTACGATATTGTTTATATCACGCCTTGTGGTTAGATGCTGTCTCTCTACTCTGCTTTGATTCCCTTTGAATGTGTTTTTCATCACTCTTTGCGGTTCAATTCCTTGACAAAGCTGTGCAGCCATAGATTTTTTGTCGATTTTTGAAATGGAAACGTGCGCCAATTCATTTTCATGTCCATAGTGTGTGTGACAAACGCTCACGGAAACTGAATCAAAATCTTCGTCTATGTGTGCTGTTATAGTGGCAGTACAATTACACCCAATTTTAGATAAGCCTTGAGATTTTATAGATCGCTTTCCCGTTGATTTCGATTCGTAACTACCCGATCTATTGCAGTAAAAATACTCTGTTTGTCCATTTTCTAATTTTGATATTTTACGTCGTATGAATGAAGATTTGGTTTTCCTTTCATATTCGTCTTTCCAAGTTTCAAATTCTATCGAAAAACAGTTAAATGTAACTATACCTAATATAACGCGTCGCTTGAAGATAGCAAATAATGTGGCGACTGTGAGGCATATTTTCAAAGCTTTTTTTACTATTTACACATTGGTCTATCGAGTTCTAAAGAACCCTACCGTAGCCAATGCAAGAAGTTCATTAATTTATCGCAGGGCCCAAAAGTCGACACGCGTTAACATTTTAATTACTCGAATCATAGCTCCTTTTAAGTATATCAATTATAAAAGACCTGTCCCCAACCTGAATCTCACCTAAACCTATTCTAAGCTCAACCAAACCAAACCTTTACCTATCCCAAGCTTAACGCACTATGAATACTATAGGGTGGGGCTTACGTTGCCGTCTTACCCCCAGAACTTACAACCATCCCTTTAAAATTTTGACCATTTAAGTAATCTTTAAAACATTTACTTTTTCCAAAGGGAACGTCTATTTTAGATTATTTATATAAATCCAGTTAAAATTAAAAGAATTGTTATGATACTGTTAAGCATCCCTTTAACTATATTTTACAAAGTCCCTATTAAAACTTACCAGAGTAATTCTTAAATTGTTTATCTTCATAATCCACTTTCTTCTTATGACTTACAGTTAGATGTTTACAAAACTCTTTGCCAACTAAGCACGTGAAGGGACATTCTTGACAAATAAAATTACCCTGTTCATTTTTGTCAGATTTTGCTACACATTTGCATTTTTTCCTGCTTTGGAAAAAAATTCCTTATTACACGCGCATGTTTTGTAAACTTTCTTGGAAATAGCTTTGGGTTTCATTTCTATTATATTTCCCAAAGAACTAAACACGAGAAAACTTAGTGGACATAAAAACAAATTTTCAAATCAGTAAACTTGCCACATGGCATAAAACCCTAAATTGCCGCCAAAAAAACGAAGAGGGAAAAACCACGACCAACTAAACTACTCGAGGGATACAGAAATGGTTGGCCTTACTAGTAAAAAAGAAGACGTCGCTTGCTTAAAGTAAAGTTGAAAAACCGCGCAGTGGCAAAATATACGACGACATACAAACATAACACAAGCATAAGTAGGCCCGATTGGAAGTAACTTTACCTTCCAACCTAAGCTTTGAAAACCTCACGTTATTGGTCAAAATCAGAAACCAGACTTCGCGTAATTATCCGCTCGTAGTTCAAGCATGTGCACGGTGTTTACGTTTTTTATGTGGAGTTCTAACGTTTTTAAAGAGGGTGATTAATTCGACATAATGGATAAATTAGAAGCCGACAGAATTTTTTTTTCTGGCGCGGAAATACTCCGAGTTTGTTTTGAGAGCCCTTTATCCATTTCTAAATTAATACATTTAAAGGTACGATTGCACTTCACGTGACCCATCCAACTAACAATGGTTTCTAGTTAATTGGACCATGAGGAGTCCGAAAAAAATAGTTAAAAAATTATTTGGCCGCCGAAAGTTGTTAAAAATTTTTTTTTATTTTTCTGATAAAAGGACGGAAATATAAATGCGAGAAAAACAGAAATGTTTTGCGAAAATCGTTGAATATTTTGGGAATTCGATAATTCATAACGGTAAATTTTGTAAAAAAAATTTGAAATAAAAGGCGTAGAGCTATTGCAACTATGTTTTAGAAAAGGTGTAAACGCGGCTTAAGAGGGCAGAGAAAGAGTCGCACACACCGGAAGCTTAGAGGAAAATTTTCAGAGAGAGAACACTCCAGTCAAGCCTACTATTCCTCCTCTTTCTACCCTCTTTGATATCATGTTCTTGAAAGGACTGAAGAGGATATTGAATAGAAGAGTAGACCCTCTAACCATTATCAATACTTTAGGCAATAGCCCAACAAATTAGTACTATTCACTTCCCGTTTATTATCCTTGGTTAATTACCATCTCTATAAGATGTATAATTATTGGCTGGTAGCGTCGTCTGCTTTACTGTATTTCCTGTAAGGAGGCGGGGAGTGATATTAAGACAGTGTTAACCACGTGTCAACCAAGAAGCAGAGTGCCGGAAGTGGTTCCAAAAAAATAAAAGAGAACTGAATTCAACAATTATCCAATATTCTATTGTTCATAATAGAACCATGAGTCATGACCACATTTAGTTGCTCGTTCAAAGAGGGTAGCAGAGATAGTAGGAGGTAGGAGAGAGAACGAAAGGATATAGGAGCGGTCCGAGCTCTCAGAGAGAGGAAAGAGAGGGAGAACGAGGGGGAGAGAGAACAAGGGAGAGAAAGAGAGAAAGAGAGACATGGGACTAATAGTTTTTTAACGGGCGTTGGCGACATGTGATTCACGTTGCCAAGCAGCCATTGAAAAATTATGCTCCCTGGGAGTATCTTTATTGTAGTAGGGATAGCAAGAGTACGTAAACGATGTGGCTTAATTATGGGCTTGATCATCTTGCTTTTCTCGTTTTTCATGTAGTTAAAACTGAGACGTGGCAATAAAAACAACCGCCGCGAATTTTACTTTCTTTTGTTTTTTAATATTTTTCTGTATCACAATTTTTATAAGCCACCAGTTTACGACAACACTTTCCCTAGTCCATTTACGAGGTCAAATATAATGATGATAGAACAGTTGCCCTTTGGTGTACATGGATCTTTCAATCAACGTGTTCCAAACTACCACACATGTTATTACTGACAATTTGGTGACAATTCCCTTACAAAAATCTTCTTAAGAACTCTTAAGAAAATTCCTTGGGAAATTTCTTTGGAAATCCTTAAGGCGTTCTTTAGGAAATTGGGGAATATTGGCCCCTTTTTCTTTGGAAATCCTTAAGGCGTTCTTTAGGAAATTGGGGAATATTGGCCCCTTTTTCTTTGGAAATCCTTAAGGCGTTCTTTAGGAAATTGGGGAATATTGGCCCCTTTTTCTTTGAAAATTACTTTGGAAATATCTTTGGAATTTACTTTGGAAATATCTTTGTAATTTTCTTGGGAAATATCTTTGTAATTTTCTTGGGAAATATCTTTGTAATTTTCTTGGGAAATATCTTTGTAATTTTCTTGGGAAATATCTTTGTAATTTTCTTGGGAAATATCTTTGTAATTTTCTTGGGAAATATCTTTGTAATTTTCTTGGGAAATATTTTTGTAATTTTCTTGGGAAATATCTTTGTAATTTTCTTGGGAAATATCTTTGTAATTTTCTTGGGAAATATCTTTGTAATTTTCTTGGGAAATATCTTGGAATTTTCTTGGGAAATATCTTTGGAATTTTCTTGGGAAATATCACTGGAATTTTCTTGGGAAATATCACTGGAATTTTCTTGGGAAATATCTTTAGAGTTTTCTTGGGAAATATCTTTAGAGTTTTCTTGGGAAATATCTTTAGAGTTTTCTTGGGAAATATCTTTAGAGTTTTCTTGGGAAATATCTTTAGAGTTTTCTTGGGAAATATCTTTAGAGTTTTCTTGGGAAATGTCTTTGGAATTTACTTGGGAAATGTCTTTGGAATTTACTTGGGAAATGTCTTTGGAATTTACTTGGGAAATGTCTTTGGAATTTTCTTGGGAATATCACTGGAATTTTCTTGGGAAATATCTTTAGAGTTTTCTTGGGAAATATCTTTAGAGTTTTCTTGGGAAATATCTTTGGAATTTTCTTGGGAAATGTCTTTGGAATTTTCTTGGGAATTTACTTGGGAAATGTCTTTGGAATTTACTTGGGAAATGTCTTTGGAATTTACTTGGGAAATGTCTTTGGAATTTACTTGGGAAATGTCTTTGGAATTTACTTGGGAAATGTCTTTGGAAATGTCTTTGGAATTTACTTGGGAAATGTCTTTGGAATTTACTTGGGAAATGTCTTTGGAATTTACTTGGGAAATGTCTTTGGAATTTACTTGGGAAATGTCTTTGGAATTTACTTGGGAAATGTCTTTGGAATTTACTTGGGAAATTTCTTTGGAATTTACTTGGGAAGTTTCTTTGGAATTTACTTGGGAAATTTCTTTGGAAATGTCTTTGGAATTTACTTGGGAAATGTCTTTGGAATTTTCGTGGGAAATGTCTTTGGAATTTTCGTGGGAAATGTCTATGGAATTTTCTTGAGAAATATAAATGGAAGATTATGGGTTAATTCATTTAGTCACTTGAAACGAGGATAGTTCTCACATGGAAAACCATATCCCAATACAGGGAGTGTAGTTCTAATATGCTGAACTACACCCCTTATAGCGAGGGAAGTTCTCGCATGCAGTGTGAAATTGCTTATAAAGTCAGACATTTAATCGACTTAAAAACATCCGTAAACGGCAGAAAGTTTTAAACCTGTCCAATTGTATGGGGTACTAAGTGGGTTTTGGAGGCTTCAATGGCCACGCAGTAGATACAGACGTTGTTGTTAAATTTAATAATGTATATTCACTGAGAGTTTTTCGAGTATCAGAAAAGCGTTTAACCTAATTTTCTCTACAATGATTTTTAAAAAATATTTATTTTGGACTAATTACGCTCGAAATAAAGATAAAACATGCCATAAGAGAATTAAGCAAAAATTCCGACTGACAGCTTAGATTCCCTGTAAATCTAAACATAACGATTTTAATTACTCTTATTTTACCTATTTCATCCTTTACATAAACCTCACGGATTATTAAAGGCAAAAAAAAGATAAAAAAAAAGAAAACAATAGGTAAATATAACATTCCATTTCAGCGCTTGCTGAGTCTTATAGCTACGGGACAAGCCTTCGTGAAACGTTTTTAATTTTTTTAACCATCAAGTTAATGTCTATCTAGGAAAACTTTAGCTAAACAATTTGGGAAAAAATATTTTGAGATAAATATATGTAATATATAATATAATTGCAATATATCTGGCCCTTTGAAATTCATCTCTAAAATTCTTAACTAATTTCGTTGCAAAATAAACCCTAGACCTTCTTTAGAAATTTATCTCTTGAATTCCAAACGAATTTCATTGGAAAATAAACCCTAGATCTTCTTTGGAAATTTATCTCTAGAATTCTTAAAGAATTTCTTAGGAAAATAAACCCTAGAACTTCATTGGACATTTATCTCAATAATTCCTAACGAATTTCTTTGGGAAATTAACCCTAGACTTTCTTTGGAAATTGATCTCAAGAATTCCTAAAGAATTTCGTTGGAAAATATTCCCTAGACCTTCTTTGGTAATTTATCTCTAGAATTCCTAAAGAATTTCTTTAGAAAATAATCCCAAGAAGTTCTTTGGAAATTTATCTTTAGAATTCCTAATGAATTTCTTTAGAAAATAATCCCTAGACATGCTTTCGAAATTTGTCTCAAGAATTCTTTAGGAAATTCCAAGGAAGTCTTTGGAAATAGTTTCTTTAGAAAGTTATCCCAAGGGCTCCGTAGGGTTCCAAAGAAATTCCTTTAGAACTCTTAAGAAGATTTTTGTAAGGGAAACCAAGTAGCTCTAAAATGTATTTTCGTTGCTGTAACGTAAAAACGTACCCCTAGGCTGAATGCCCCAAATATATCAGAACTAACGTCTGATATATACGGATATGCTGTCAACGTTGCAAAGTAATCGTATTGCATCGGAAGCGATGTACGGTTCAAAAGTCCGTCCACGAAGCTTGAAAAACGAGGCTTTTCCTAAAAAAAGTTACATGCTTAGATTGAAATTTATTTGGATTCAGAATTTCCTTACACCGAAAAAGAGGTCATATTTGAATTCGTCGAACCTACAAAAAACACTGAATTAACTACTGAGAACTACTACATACTAGTAATATATTATTTCAAAATACGTGTGCGAAGGAATAAAAAATATCGTTTTAGGTTTTCCTCGTCAAAGGGGGTGGGCATATGAAAATTTAAGTTGTCAACTTTGAGAAACTTTGCTCGATAAGCGCTTTCAAACAATAATAATAATCTAAGTTTTGTCTACCAAGGTATGGGCACACTAAGCCTGTGGCTTGTTTAAGAATGTGACCCTTTAAACATGTAAATTATTGTCGGTTAAAATCATCCAAGAATTAAACTTCAAAATATGGTAGTAGTCTACCTCCATGATTTTGTTTTTTTAGAAACAAATTTTATCTGGGAGCACGGCAGTGCTCCCAGCCAAGTCGAGCACTGACATCCTTTTCTCGAAGCAACTCGTGGCACTTTTAAGCCCACTGTAACTTCGTGATGGGTACAGGTAAAAGCCTGAAATTTTGCTTGCCGCGAGGACTGTCAATTGTAGCTATAGTTTCCAAGTTTCAAGTTCCTACCCTATATACTTTTCGAAATATCGCAGGTGAAATTTACCTTATTTTGTCACTCACTCACTCACTCACCGATCATCAAAATTCTAAGGTACTTCTAGAGGAGATAGAAACTTAAAATTCAGGATTTAGTTTTCATTTATTTTATAAAGCACAGAAAAATTAAAACATCCCGAAATTTTTATAAAATTGTTCTTTAGTTCTTTATTTTAAAACTAGATGGCGCTGCCGTCTTTTCAACAGAAATAGTGTGTGTTCTTGGTGAAAGGACGTAATGGTCCAAAGTTAACCGAAAGTTAAATATATATTAAAGCTAGTAGGAGTAGTAGTTTAAAAGAAATGTGTCTTAACTGATGCTACATTCTTTTATTAGGATATCGCATACAATCTTTATTGCATATTCTCTGCGGGTCGAAAGGGGTAATTCAGCGTAAATATGGACAAACGTTAGCCATTATATTGGCAAACGAAGTACCACGAGAGAGTCTTGTTTTAATATGACTACCGAAGTATAACTAGAGGGTCTACAAAAAGAAGTGAGATCCTATGAAAAACATTAACATGTACAAAAATGGGCCAAGCCTCGCTTCGTGCCCTCTCCGCCGTAAAACGTTCTGAGATCCCATGTAGAGCCAAGTCTGTCTTTTGTTCTCATTCAATCGCCAATTGAACAATTATGTTATAAATTAAATCCTTTTCCTAATTAATAACCAATATTCTTTGACTCTATCATTATTATACATCTTTGTTCGTATCAAAAATATCGTGACTTGGCAATCGCAGATAAGTAATATTAAAAGGAAGTCGAGGGGATATTCACTAAATCGTTGCCGATTTTAAAATAATCGAAGGGATATTCACTAAATCGTTTATGGTCGAGGGGATATGTACAAGTTTATAAGATGAGTCATGCACAACCCTATGTACAAATTATATGGTGAGTTATGCATAACCTTATGTACACCTGCGCTTGCCAAGTCACGATATTTTTGATACGAACAAAGATGTATAATAATGATAGAGTCAAAGAATATTGGTTATTAATTAGGAAAAGGATTTAATTTATAACATAATTGTTCAATTGGCGATTGAATGAGAACAAAAGACAGACTTGGCTCTACATGGGATCTCAGAACGTTTTACGGCGGAGAGGGCACGAAGCGAGGCTTGGCCCATTTTTGTACATGTTAATGTTTTTCATAGGATACATCTTTCAAAAAAAAAACTATGCTTACTTAGGAATCAACCATAATAATAAAATACTACGAGTCTGAAATAAGAGGATTTTTACCGGCTTAATAGCTTGGGGTTAGCGGATCCAAATTTGAGTAACTCAAACCACCTTTAAAACCTTGTTTTAATTAAATTCAGTATTTTAACCTTTCAGATAGTTCAGTTCGGTATAGTATTAGCCACGCCTACAATAAACGCACTAAAACAAATAAAGTTAACACACAAATATCAATTCACCGAGCTCAACATTAATTACATAGGGGGAGACAAGTAGTTTAGAATTGAGGAGTGATGTTCCGTTCTTTTAATCAAAACACCAGTTCTTACTGAAATTTTACTTTTACGCGGATGAGACTCACGACTTTAGAGTGAGATTTTCAATACATCAAATTCCGATTGAAATTAATTGTACAACTCCACCTATGAGCTCAAGAGTCAACTTAATTTGAGATAAATTTCGAAATACGATTAACTGATTCTCTCAAATCACGTGAAATCAGCCTTGGTCATATTATAGCATTTGCAGCTCTTATGAGCACAAAAGTACAAATTAGATTCAGGGTGCATGGTTTCAAAATCTTAGTCTTTTTAATGAGTCACTAAAAAAAATCCATACTCACATCGAATGCATTTTCAAATGCTCAAAAACCATATAGCGATCCATTTATCTTACCTTAAAAATACGAAACGTAAAACTAAATCAAAATTTACGCTTGATACACAATAATTTTACTATACTCACATTGAACCGAAATGTGCCAAAGTATTTTAGAACCAAGCAGAAAAGCGGATTTCGAATCAATGGGAAGAAAGAGAAAAAGAGAGAAAACTCCACGAGGCTCTACCTTTAAAAGTGCTAGAGTAAATAAACATAAGGGCAATGTGACCCAAGGGGTGGCCAGCCACATCGTTCTCTACTTAATTTGACCATAATAAGGAATGGACAATTCACAAATCACCCCTGTAGCTCATTAAGTTATAACAGTCGGGATAAAGAAATAAAATTTTGAAATTTTATTTGCGGCTTAAGCACCTTGTTGGCCGACAGCGTTTTTAGTGTGTTTCTACAAACTTGTTTACGCTTTAACTATATTATGGAAGAACTAGGCGAGTGTTGAAAAACCTTTCGTCCAAAAACTTAAATCCCCCTTTAGATTCCTCCTCCCTTCCTAAAGGTGGTACGTGGAAAGGGTGCTCGCGTCGGTTGGCGCACGCCAGTTCAATTTCAAATATTAGTGAACAAGGCTTACGCTACTCTCGCCAAGTTTCGCGAGTTGTACGGTTCGGCGCTGCGTCGGCTTTAAACGTTAACGTTAACAGTTGTAACCAATAACAAATCAGAGGCGCGCAATATTGCGCAGACCGAATTTTCTGTTCCCGCTATCTCTGAGAGCTCTCCAACGTCATTCGCTTCACGTCCTTGTGGTTACGACCCTTGGACAGAGTCTTTTCCTTGTCGTGGTGTGGGGGCACAGCCGTCAAGTCCCTAGTTTGCAGTCACTGGAATGTGTAACATCCCCATACTGTATTTCATACTTGGCGGTTGCGAATTAAGACTCTCCCGTCTCGCCCCTAAGTACTATTGTACGCGGGGGCCACGGGTACATTATCGAGGTCGTATGGCACTGCTGTGCTCTCTGGGTGTCTTTCCCACCCTCTAGAGCCTTCTGCTGCCTTAACCTCTCGCTCAGTCTTGAACGCGGAGGTGTTTATCCTATATGATATCACCCCTTGTTCAAAACTCCCACTGAGCGTATAGTCAAGTTAAGATTGGAAAGGCAGCGCCATAATGGTAATCCGGTGTGCGCGCTTTATAAATCTACAGACATTCATGTTCCCACTATCTATGAGAGCTCTCCAACGTCATTCGCTTCATTTCTCGCAGAGGTTCCGCTATTTTTCAGGGATGTTCTGACTTCACAAAGTACAATTGTACTTTTCCGGTACATTTTAAAGTCTTCAGTACCGAAAGTACATTTAGCATGTTTAGAGTACATTTTCAAATTTCATTTTTAACATTAGCGTCTATGGGACGAAAATTTCGCCGCTAGATGGCGCGAAAAGCCTTTAGTTGAGGAGGACGGAAATTTTCCTACCCCAGGGGGTAGTAAATTTTGAAAAAAGCTTCCCATTGGATCAGTACATTTTACTATTGGGGAATGGGGAAAGTACTTTTACAAAAGTCGAAGGAACAACCCTGATCTTCGTCGCTGTTCCATCTCGCCTAGTTCTTCCATGATTATATGCGGTCGGCGGACACTCAGATCGATTAGTCGGTTGGCAATTTGTCCAACATTCCAACTACTGCAACATGTGTCATGCTGGCCGGTGCCGAGTCAAAATGTCCTACCTAACTTATCGGTCGACATCTTTTATCTTGAATAAAAACAGACCATTGTCTTTCTCTTAACTGTCATCTTGGCCGAAGGGAATTGCACAAGTTAACCGACTCCATATATGCAAGCTAAAGGTTTTGTAACGGGGACTTCAGTGAATGTTCCTACGTTAATCACGGTGGCTTTAGGGAAGGTCCCTTTATGAACTTTTTGCCTTTATTTAGTAAACTCTCCGTAAGATGATTCACCCCTTGTTTTCGACCACCGGAGAGTATTTGGGGTTTCTTGGGGTTTTTTGGTATAAAAGGAGTGTTCAGTTTTGTATAGTGCGCCAAAGTGGCCAAAATTCTGATCTTTCAAATTTCGTCTCCCGAAGTACTTCAAACCTAAGCAATCCATAGACCGAACGCTCGACAGACTTCAAACGGCTGCGCTTCTCGAGAAGGCTGGGATTCCAAACTTTGTCGACTTGAAACAGTCGCAACTCGAGACGACTCGGAATCCAAACGTTGTCATTTCGAAACAGTCGCGACTCGAGATGACTCGGAATCCAAACGTTGTCGTTTCGAAACAGTCGCGACTCGAGACGACTCGGACTCCAAACGTTGTCGTTTCGAAACAGTCGCGACTCGAGACGACTCGGAATACAAACGTTGTCGTTTCGAAACAGTCGCGACTCGAGACGAACTAGAATCCAAACGTTGTCGTTTCGAAACAGTCGCGACTCGAGACGGGAATGGTTTCGTTACTGGAAGCGATAACCTTATAACTTGGTTTGCTATGGCGGTCGGAATCCTCGTGGGAGTTGTTAGCTTCGCCTAAAGGTGCAGTGTCGTCTTCGTACAGGGATTCAGGTGGTATGTCTATGACGCAAGACTGAGGTAATTTCTTAGGGATTATCCGTAGCCCGTGTGGTTTGGTATACGAAATCATCAGCTCGTTCTTCACCCAGTCAAATCCTAGTACCGTTGGATATAGTGAATTTGGTACTACTAAGAATTCAACTAGTTGTGGTTTTTGATTTTCTATTTTTAGGTCTATCTCTAGAGTCATAGTTCCCAATGGTAAGATAGTTACACCATCGAAACCCACCAGCTTTGCTCCCGTACATTCCTGAATGTACTGTGTTAAATTGCCGTCGACGAGGATGAATTTCTTGATTATACACCGACCGATATTGGTTACCCAGGTATACACGAGGGGTACAGGGGAGTCAGAGAGACGGGGTTGGGTCTTTTCTGCTAATCTTGGGGTCTTGCGTAACGTCTATTGAGCTCGGCTTTGCCCCTGGGGGCCTGCCCTGTAGTTTCCCGAATGAGGAAGCGGATTGGTTGGCATCGGTGGTCGAGGGTGATCAAAAGAGTTCCTCGGGGCACTTGGCGCCACCTGCGGTTGACCAGGGCCCATCATTAATCTGGGATTCGCTTGATAATTTTGGAGTTACGCGTACGGTTGATGAGCTTGATAATCTTGTTGAGCCGCGGGGTTATAGTTCGCTGGATTATTTTGATAATGAGGTTGTCCCGCGTAGGGCGGAGGGTTATAAGCCTGCTGACAGTTTTGGTATTGCGGAAAAACCTGTGGTTAGGACGAAAAATTAGCGGAATAATGGGGAAAGTTTTGATATTGTGGGGGATTGATTTGAGGTTGAGGACCGTACATGGCTGCCCTTGCGGCTTGGTTGTTACAGGCGTGCGTCGCGTGTCCATATTTTCCGCAACATCGCCATGTTACTGGTTGAAAATCAGTTTTTTGGGGTCGTGTGGTCCGCGGGCTGAGAGTATCTTCATGGTTTTGACGTTCTTTTGATCCTTCTAGCTCCAATTTTGTGAGTATATCCATTTTAGAGGTTAAATCTTGAACTATTTTTGCGTTAACGGGCGAAATATAATATAATAATAGGGGCGTAGTTGAACGTGACCACGGGGGTTTGTGCCTCTGTCACGCTACGATCCCGGTCATTCATTTCGAAAGCCCGAGCCATTTTCAGTAGTTCGTCCTCAGTTTTTACTCCCGCCGATTAAAGGGTCGCAGCGTACGATCTATTAGCTAGGCCTCGTAAGATATAATCTCACCAAAAACATCTCTGTAAAAATATGCCAAGTTGTTTGGCCGTAAAAAGAAGTGAGATCTAAAATACGGCCAAGTTATTATCTCCAGGTGAACCAACATTTTATTCGACTTAAAACTTCTCAAGAATGTTTTTCTGACTTGGCCATTTGCATATCAAGGATTCGTTTAATTCCAGATATGGATCGAAATTAAAATATTAAATCAAATTGGTTAAATATTCTTGATAAGCCTTTGTGGTTAAACTTGTAATTTCCGTTATTAACCTTCACGGGTGCAAAGAAGAAGGATGCAAGTTTGGAATGCTAATAGCCAAGTCAGAAAAACATTCTTGAGAAGTTTGAACTTAAGTCGAATAAAATGTTGGTTCACCTGGAGATAATAACTTGGCCGTATTTTAGATCTCACTTCTTTTTACGGCCAAACAACTTGGCATATTTTTACAGAGATGTTTTTGGTGAGATTATATCTTACGAGGCCTAGCTAATAGATCGTACGCTGCGACCCTTTAATCGGCGGGAGTAAAAACTGAGGACGAACTACATAGCTTTTTGGCAAACACTTGGCCAAGTAGTGGTAGAGGTTTTCAACACCCTTAAACAACATCAACGTTTCTGGAACACTTTCTCAACGTCCGTTATATCTTTACTGCCTATATCTGGAGACCTCTTTAACTTAGCGTACTGGCGCCCAGTCGCGCTCACCAATAGTGACTATTAAAGTTTTGCCAGAATTCCTGCGAACCGTGTTAATACTGTTGTATGGGATTAGTCCATGAATCACAGACCTATTCCATCCCAGGGCGTTGTATTTACGACACCTTGACCTCACTCCGTGACAACATTCATCTGGCCAATGCATTTAATGAACCTCTAGCCCTCGTAAATATTGACTTCCGAAAAGCTATTGATAATGTCGACCACACTTACTTATAAAGCCTCCTCACACCTCTAAATTTCCCCCAAGGTTTAATTGACCTTCTGACAATTATTTATTCCGATTCATCCTTTATGGTTAAAGTTAATAAAACCCTTACAAGTCGTATTCCTTTTGGAAAAGGTATACGTCAATGTTGCCCCTTGCCCGGTTTACTCTTAGTCTTGGCCCTAGAACCTCTGCTTCATACCTTGCGTCGATCAGTTCCCCGTGCCGTAAAATTACCCCACCACAACTCGATCACAACCGTTTTCGCCGATGACTTAACTGCCCTCATCCGTTGTCAATCTGAGTTTGCCATCCTTGACGATAGACGCCGTGCTTTCTGTCGAGTAACGGGTGCGTCAGTTAACTATGAGAAATCGTTCGTCCTATGGTGTGGAAGCTGGGATTTCTAACCTCCCGCCATCCGCCCCCCTGCAAGTTCCTTGGGGTTTACCTTGGGAACTCTAACCGCTTTGAACAGCAAAACTGGCCTGACCTTTCATCTCGCATGGCGAAGGTCTTTGGGCGTTGGCTACGCCTACGTCACCTTTGCTCGCTCCCCGGCAGGGTTCTTTTGATAAATCAACTCGCTGCGTCCGTACTTTGGCATAGGCTCAAAGTGCTTAATTAACCGTCAACGTTCGTCAGGGACTGGCAGAACCAGCTCATAAATTTTTTATGGGCGAGTATTCATTGGATCGCCGCCCCATCACTGTATCCCCATCGCCATCTTGGCGGATTGGGTTTAGTTATTATATCCGCAAAAACTGCCTCCTTCCGAATACACGCCATATCCTGTTTCTTGACACAACCCGCGCCAAATCACGTCCACTCTCTATTTAAACACCACCTCCCCCGGTTTCCTTCGGTGCCACAGGCCCTTCTCGATACTTCTAGCGCAAATTCCGCCGAACCTTTTTATTCTGAAGCGTTTAACGCATGGTTCCATCTCCTAAAGACGCGATTCTAGGCCTTCCGCTTGTACATTCCCCCTTTCTACACACCGTCACAGGACTAGCTCTTACCCTCGCTACCGTCAGCGGACTTCACTCCATCGGCGTCACCTCAATTGGTCACCTCCTCGACGGTCGCGGTCGTTGGATCCCCCAAGGATCTCTCTTCCGTGACCGCACTGTTTCCCGATTAATTATTTCCCAGCACTGCATAACGATTCATGCCATAATTCACTCTTTCCTGGTTGTTTTACGGACCATGGCCTTAATCCCGCTTTTTCCTTTAGTATCGGTGGCGGTCTATGTATCGTCACCGAACAGGTAATCGCAGGCCTTTCACACCTTTATCGGCTTTCCGAGTCACCCCCCACTAAAACCATATACGATTCCGTTATTCATAGCCGTTTCCCACCAACACCGCCCTTTGCTCCACCGTCCACAGCCTAACTGGTAGTGGTCTATATCGAAACTCTCCCCCTTGAGCACCCGTGCTGAGCTTTGCGTCCGATGGCGCGCTCTCCATACCTCTTTACCGGCCCCTGCCCGTCTATTCCATATAGTCGAAAGCCTAAACTCGTCAGCCTGCCCGTTTTGCCTAGCAATCGGAACCTTCGCCCACTGCTATTATGATTGTTCTTTAGTTGAGGCTGTTTTCGATCAAATCACCCAAAGTCTTGAACGATGGGTTGGCCACACTCACTCTCATGCTGATTCCAGTAGCTTAATTGGCCCCCCAACCCGAAACATAATTTATGCAATTTTACATTTACAATTTTTTTGGTCGTCCTCGCTGGCCTTTACAAATCAGTTGCCTCTCTGTCTCTGATATGACCCATCTTTTTTCCACCACTAAAGTAATCGTCAACCGCGTTGCTGCTCGTTTTCGTGTGGAGCGTTCGCGAGCAACGAACCACTTCCTCCTTGACAGGTTTTTTCTCTCTCTCTCTTTTTCTCTCTCTGTCTTTTTTATCTCTCTCATTAATATTTACTCCCCCATAATTAGTTTTAAATTAACTTACGTCAATAACTTATCCAAATTTACGTCAACCGAACTTTAGTGGCCGAAAAGAAAATTGACCAGTCTAAAGCGACACGTCGAGGACTCACTAGGTCTGGAACTAAGATAGGACGTTTTGTCTTGTGTATCTGAAAGGAATGCGTACCACGTGGGCAAAGAGATTGCGAAATATGTCGTGTCAAATGTAGTCAACCAGTCATATTAGGTTACATTGGCGCCCATTTTCCGTATAGACCGAGGGTTGAAATGTGCCACCTTCCCCCATTCAACTAACACGAAGCTCACCTGTGGTATTGGCGAACGGATTTGAAAATACTTAAAAAAATGAGGAAACCCCACCTCTAAAGATACTAAATATTTCAAACAATCATCGATCTTTTCGAATTCCTGCGCTTTCAATAAATTCTTAGCACCTTTTGTTTTGTTTGCACCTCTTTACTATGGAGCCCTTAAATTATTTGATAGCAAACTAAAGAATCGTGAACCGCGTCCAAATCACAATGGTTTATCTTTGCTTTGAGTTCCGTGACAAACAAATCGAACTGTTGTGTCGGGTCTTGGCGCGTGGAAAAAAACAGATGGCGCGATAGAGTCATACTTTTGTATGGAGCAAAATAAACGTAATAGGCATCAGAAATTTGAGCTAATGTTCACGGGAGGGCTACGCCGGTATTTTCAGTTAATGCCGAAATGTCCCAAATCTTATATAACTTCCTACCTTCTGTCCCAATAATATGTAGGAAAGTAATAATTTGGGTGTCCACGTTTTTTACTCCGTTCTTTAGCCTTGGCGAATATCTTGTACTCTTCTAGCCAATCATCCCGATCATCCGCGGAATTGTCCCCGGGAACGAAGGGAGTCGGCGCATGAATCGTAGCCATATACTCGAGCCACGTCGGGCTCGTGACGAGTGAGCCAAGCCACACTTTGGCGGCTCTATTAATTAAGGTCGAGCCAAGCCGAGCCGATCGGCATCGAGCGGTATGTTATCGATTGGGCGTGTTATCAAAACAGCATTGTCCAAAACGGCTTTTTCATAAACGCGTTTGCCATTATAGCCATTTCTCGTTTCAGCGCATTTTGATTACAGCGTTTGTATCTTGAGCGTTGTTTCGTATTGTTGAAGGTATAAGTATTAGAGCTCGGCATTATCTATCCATTATCCACGTTATTTTACCCATAATCCAGAATTATCAACAGAAGTTGTATATTAAATCGAATTATGTCCACAACATTTATCTATAAATAATCGATTATTCACTAATTTACGGATAACGGATGGATAATGCCGGTCTCTAATTAGCATTGATTTCAGCTCTAGGTTTGAATTTTAATGGTTGTGAAACAAACAGTTTCGTGGTTTAGTGTGTTAATGCGTTTTAATGTTTGGTTGGGATGGGTTATTTGAACTCCTATAAATTACCTTCCACCTTATCCGAAATATCCTCCTATTAATTAGCTGCCACCTTTTCCAAAATATTCTGATATTGATTAGCTGCCACCTTTTCCAAAATATACTCCTATTAGCTGCCACCTTTTCCAAAATATTCTCCTATTAATTTGCTGCCACCTTTTCCAAAATATTCTCCCATTAGTTAGCTGCCACCTTTTCAAAATATTCTCCTATTAATTAGCTGCCACCTTGTCCAAAATATTCTCCTATTAATTTCCTACCACCTTTTCCAAAATATTTTCCTATCAATTAGCTGGCACCTTTACCAAAATATCCTCCTAATAATTAGCTGCCACCTTTTCCAAAATATTCTCCTATTAATTAGCTGCCACCTTTTCCAAAATATTCTCCTATTAATTAGCTGCCACCTTTTCCAAAATATTTTCCAATTATTTAGCTGCCACCTTTTCCAAAATATTTTCCTATTAATTAGCTGCCACCTTTTCCAAAATATTTTCCTATTAATTAGCTGCCACCTTTTCCAAAATATACTCTTATTAATTTGCTGCCACCTTTTCCAAAATATACTCTTATTAATTTGCTGCCACCTTTTCCAAAATATATTCCGCGAACCAGTCCATAACCTGAGGATCACAAACGGTTATGAAACGCTGTAGTGCTAACCGCTGGTTGGGAAAATAGCGTTATATTGAGAAACGCGGAAACAGCAACCGCTGTTTTGGGAAATAGCGCTGTATTGAGAAACGCGGAAACAGCAACCGCGGTTTTGCTTCCACGCGGTTTTGCAAACCGCTGTTTTGGGCACCGTTTTATTCCAAAACGCTCTTTTGAAAACCGCTCAACTACCCGTGAACCGCATCGAGCCACCACGACTCGTGAGCTTAGTCACTGAAATGGTGCTTTCCTTTTATCCCGTCAGTCCTTCTCTCCACCAATAACGATCCGTTGCATTTTACCTGAAAAAAACAGTGATAAATTTGCTTTCTCTCGCATTTAACCGTGAGAATATAACGATTTCACCACTTTTTACGGAGCAGGTTTTACTGAACCATCACATTCCGAAACATGGGATAGCATTTCTAGTTGTTCTCAAGTCTTACGTTGGTAGCAGCAATTTTTGTTAAACATATATAGAAAAATTTTAATGAAGTACGACTTCGAAGTTAACGAGAAAGATCGTGAAAACATATTTAGCGTTTTCATATTGTCAATTCAGGAGGCTTTTCGAACAGCCCCAAACTGACATGCAAACATCTTGACCCAAGTCAATTTCTAAAAATTAACGTCAAATTGGCTTGCCAAATCTTCAGTCATTCTGTATCAATGGGAATTTATTTTAACGTGATGTCAAAAAGATTAGAGCAAGAAATTTCATCAAAGAACTTGACAGCCTTTTTGACATTATAAATTCAAGAATCTTGAAAACTAAGGAGCAAAGCAGAAAGCCACTGATTAAAACCTCCCCAAACTTAAAATTTCTGGCAGAAAAGATTGAGTGGTTTGGAAACGTTTTCAGTTCATGACTGTGAGAGACAGCCACCAGGCTTGAAATGTTGGAAAATAGGTATATCAGCTCTTATGCAGTTATCCGAGGACCTCTTTATCAACCATGGTAAGAAATTTATCATGACATCTGACCTGAACAAAGATGTTTAAGAAACATTAATCGCCAAACTTCGTTCGTTGAATGGCAGCAACGACAATCCAACATGCCAACAATTTAAATCTTCCTCTCAAAGATTGTTATCTTATCTTCTTCATTATTTGCCAAAAAAATATGAAAGATCAAATTTTAAAGAAGTAGATTTGGACCTACATTTGCTAGTGGAACTTCCCAAAACCTTTGGTTCTTTCAACAATTGTGATGATCATGATGAAGAAGAGTTTGACGCAGCAATACCATCAACCGATTCTCTGAAGGCACTTTCAATGTCTCGGAAAAGTATTTTAACCTACTTTGCTGGTTACATTGCCAAAACACTTGTGAAAAAGCAGAAGAATTGCAACAACTGCGAAACCGTAATGACTGAAGAAGGTGAAGCTATGACAGCTGTTGAGGAGCTGCTAATACATTTTAGGCCATACTTTTATGTAGCCGATAGCAAATTTGGCAACTTGACCCAGCATAGTGTAAATTTTTCAGAAGCTATAATGAAAATGGATGTGTTATTTGACAATTTATTTGGTGGAACTCTTTACCACCATAAGAAATTAAGTGCTTAACAAATCAACAAGGCTCAAGAAATGCCCCTACCGAACTTAATGTGCAACACCATGAAAGAAAAATGTCTTAAATTTTTCTTTAATAACTAGTTCTTCATACAATTCAGAAGAGTAAAGAAAATTTCAATCGGAAGGCGAAGTTTGTCATTAAAAAGCTAAGGAGTCATAATAGTAGTTAGTTTCAGACTTTTAAATAGGGGGTACCAGGGAGCCTGTGGCACCCAAGAAAATCCACAGGACACCCTGAAAAAATATTTTTAGGGGGGTCGGGTACCACCTGGACGGGTACCCTGAAAACTTCGGGGCGATGAGAACTCTCCCCGATAACGACAGACCAAAACAGCCCTCAAAAAATGGAAAAAAATAAATTGGCCAATATTTCCCCTCAAATCTGTAGCCGGAATGCATCCTTTCCTCTCTCATATTTTGTTTTGGGCTTGCTCTCTAAAGGCTCGTTTTTATAGAAGCTACAAAATTCGAAAACACTCATGCTTCGCGAGTTTAAATACGCGCGGGAACGTACTTTTTTCGAACGTTTCCGTTTCCGCTTTCGCTCGAAATTTTCACGCAACTCGCGCCTATGAAAACGAGCCCTCACCTCCTAGCCTCTCCCCTTCCGTTCCTTTAGGCGAGTGTGACGCGGTTTCTTGGATCAAGACTGTTTAAGACTCAAAAGTGAAAGTAAAAGTAAAAAATACGCGGCTTTACCTCCACACCCGTCTGTCCCACGCGCACTTCTTTTGATGTTTTTTCGTGGATGTGGAGTTACAGACATACAGTAAGTCAGTGCTAGTCATTATTTCGTAGTCTCCGAAAATCAGATATCGTGTTCCTGTTGTTATGGTTCAAAACTATGGTAGGACGAGGAAAAGTGTTTAGCCCTTGTGGGGATTGTATGAAAACTTCAACAAGTTTGTGGAATAAGGACGAAAAGAGGAAATCAGATGAAGATGGGATTTTGAAAAATAAGCTTCCTATAAAGAAAAGAAAAGATGCCCCAGAATCAAATACAGTTCTTCAATGTCCAAAAGTGGAGCCTGAAAAGGTTGAAAAAAAGCTTTATGACACCAAGAAAATAAGGTTTTTGGAGCAGTGGCTGGAGGGAAGATCTTGGCTAACATATTCGGAGAATTCTGGAATGAAATGAATGTATGTACTCTTTTTTCCAAGATTTGTGAAGAAAAGAGAAATCCATTTGTTGCGGGTTGTAAAAATTTGAGAATTATGACTTTTAAAATCACAAGGAAACCATCACCCATAAAACTTACACTGACAAGCTAAATATGACCACGAATCCTAAAAATGGACCATATAACTAGATCAAGAGTGGAAATAAAATTTCGAACTGTTCACTACGTGAAAAGTCAGGCAATTCATACAATCACTTTTCAGGTCTCTACGCATTGCAAGAAGCTAACGGGGTGGATCTTGGAAACCGTTACATAACACATCACAAAATGTTGTTCCAGAATTTTAAAAGTTCATTGCCCAAAGTTTAAAGGAAGATGTAATTCGAAAATTAAACGAAACCGAAGTGTTTGGACTAATATTGGATGGCTCGACCGGTTGTTCGATAGAAAATCATGAAATTGTTTATGTTACTTACACGAGTGATGAAGGCGATTCATCAGTGTGTCACCTTGGCCTGAAAGTAGTTGTGCTATGGACATTTTCAACTCTTTGACGAAGTTTTTCGATGAATCAAGGAACCGTTAAAGAAATGTTAGAAAAGGCAGACAAATATCGAAAAACATAGAATGCCGAATAGATTGAACTTTATTAAATATAGTATTGAGGGCACTTATGTCGCGTACTTTTTAACTTTCAGCTGTATGATATTACATTGTATGTAATATCGAGTGTTAATTATTTTAATTATACTTAGAAGCATTTTAATGGTGTTTTAACTATTTTAATGATGTTTAGAAGCATTTTAATGATGTTTAGAAGCATTTTAATGGTGTTTAAACTATTTTAAGGATATTTATGAGTATTTTTTAACTAGCCTAAAGATTGAACAGAAGACAACTTATATAAACAAGGGTCCTGACGAGCGTGGAGAGGCGAGAGAAGTGAATTTGAAAACGGGTGAAGAGTTTCGCTTTTGCTTCACCATTTGAATCGCGTTTTTGTCAGGCAAATCGTGATTTACTATTGAAGCGAAGTTCCTAAAAAAGCAACTAGAAAAGCTAGATTGAAAACGGGCCTTAAAGGTTTACCTTTTGTTTTTTAACCTTTTCTTTTCGATCAGTTACATCTTTAGCATGGTTGTTTAATAAGGGTCTTAGGAACTTTTCTAAGATGACTTTGGGTAATTTAGGATTTAGACATTCATTACATTTTAATGAATTTGAAAAATACGGATATATATAATATCCATGTAAGTTTGATAAGTTTTTGACGAGGAACTAGATTCCGGGATAGTTAAACAAAATCTAAAACTAGACCCAACAAACAAACAAACAAAAATGACTAGGGTATTGTAAGCCACCCCGATTTTGCGCTTCGATAAGGGCGTAAAGATTTGAATTGCGCTCACAATCGTTCAAAACTAATTTTCCTAAACATTCATGGCAGGTTGCATTTCCTGTGCAATCTTTACCAAATACCCACAAACTCGAGCGAAGTGCAGTTATCGATATTTGAAATTTATCTTTAGGAGTACTCATTCAATTAATAAATAGAATTATGTCATTTACAGTATTTATAGTACCATTTGTGGCCAAGCGTTCTATACGGTTTAGAATTATTTTCAAAAAACCTGGCTGGGCGTTGGTGTTTCAAATAATTGATATATTTCTGATTAATGTTCCAAAACTTTGTTGGCGACTAGGAGCTGTCAAAGAACATAGATACCGCTCATTATTTAGACATAAGTAAATTATTTCATTATTTCAGCACTTCTAACTGAACTTAAAACTTGAATCTTAATCACCATCGTTTCCCACGCTTACGTTTAACTTTCCCGAAGCTTTTATACTCCCAATTTTTTGCTAGAATTCAATGGCTAGGTTACAGGAAGGTACATCTGTTTTATAGTTATATCATTCGTTAGAGCACAACGCTCTCAATCTTGGGGTCATGGATTCGTTTTCAGGTTGACCCCTACAACTCCAGATTCCTGAAAGAGATAATCCATTTACCAGGATTCTATTAATGGTGGAAGTGCACAAACCCTGTTAGATCAGTCGATAGATATCCAGAATCTAAATATCGAGGTCGTGGGTTCTAGACTCACGTTGAGCGCTAGGCTTCGTTTTTAAGTTTATCCCTACAAAAAGGATTCCAGATTCTCGAAAGAGATAATCCAGTTACAAGAATTTTATTCATGGTGGAATTTTACGAGTCCGGCTAGTTCAGTCGGTAGAGCATGAGGCTCTTAATCTTGGGATCGTGGGTTCCAGCCCTACGATGAGCGGTTGGCATCGTTTTGAAATTTACCCTTATCAAAAAAAAGAACCCCAGATTCCCGTATTTACAAAGAATTCAACTGATGGTGGAAATGTAAAAGCCAGGCAAGCTCAGTCGGTAGAGCACGAGACTATTAATCTCGAGGTCGTGGATGTGAGACTCACGTTGGCCGCTAGGAATCCTTTATAGAAACATACGTTCAAAAAGAACTCCAGATTCTCGAAAAATTCTGTCAGTCGGTAAAGCACGAGACTCTTAATCTCAGGGTTATAGTTTCGAGCCCCACGCTGGGCACTAGGCATCGTTTTTAAGTTTCCCCTACAATAATCACTCCAGAATTTCGAAAAAGATAGTTCATTTACAAGAATTCTAATAACGGTGGAAATATATGAGCCCGGCAAGGTCAGTCGGTAGAGCATTAGAGTGTAAATTTCGGGGTTGTGGGTTCGATCTCCACGATGGGTGCTAGGCATCATTTTACCCGTACAAAAAGAACTCCTGATTCTGGAAAGAGATAATCCATTTCCAAGAAAACTATTTGGGGTTGTGGGTTCCAGCCCCGCTTTGGGCGCTAGGCATAGTTTTTAGCCACATCGAAGCCTGTCTTTGCGCGACTTCTTGTTTGTCCAGACAGGTTGTGGCATAAATATGAAGTGCGGGGGTGGTTTTGGCCTATTTTTGGCGGCTGGTCTAGTGCTATTCGCTAATATAGTACCTAGAGTTTGAATAGTTTGAATCAAAACATTTGACGCAGCACCTTGCGGCGGAGGTGGGATTCCTCCTTCCGCTTGTCCTTGTCCATGCGTAGGACTAGTACCAAGGCTAGGAGGAGGAGTGTTCCTCCACGGGGGAGTATAGGATCCCGGTAACTGCGCGTTAAGAGCCGCGAACAAAGCTTGCGGATCGGCGGGATTCATGACGCGATAGTTAATTTGGTAAACCACAAGATACAAGTAATTGTCACAAGTACGCGTTTAAGCACAACTGGTAATGTTGATCTTAACGAGTCCTGGCAAGCTCGCCACTTTATGTAACCGTAAAATTTAAATGTAGGAAAGGGGGCCTAAATTCACGGCTCACAAAGAAATTAAACTAAAACTAGAACTAAGAAGTTCCCAGGTTCCCGTTTAAAGAACTTATTGTCCATGACTAAGATATAATTACCAGGTAGTCCATTGTTGAGAGGAAAATGCAGTTGAACTACACGCAGTTTTGTTTTAAATGACTGATTTATTTAGAATAAACAAAACGCGTCCAGACACGAGCGCGTGTACAAATTGATTGCTGACTCCGTTACAGACGGAGGCGGGGGTTTTTATTCCCGCGAAAACGTTTTTTCGTAAGTTTGACAGCAGTGGCGCTTAAGGCGCCACTTCGGGACAATTTGGCATTATACAAAATTTTGTATAAAAAATACAAAATGAGTAAAGCAGACGACGCTGTTTTTCCTGGGAAGGAGAAGCTTGGTGTTGACGGTTACATATTACTGTTTTGCTTATTAAGAAAAATTTTACAATTAAGAAAGGAAAGCATTTATAGCAAGCGATTAGCTTTGTAGCCTGTGTAGGCTACATTAGAGTTGGGATATGTGGTGCGAACTTTCCAAACCACACTGGAAGCGATAAATCTCCGATTACCCTGACATAATCTGCTCCATTGCCAATAGACCTTTTCACCGGTAGAGCGGGGGTGAAAAGGGGGGAAAAATTTCGAGAGGTGAGCATGCGTAGAAAGAATGTTTGGGGGCAGTGCAGTACTTTTAACCATTCCTTTTGCCTTATTCGAGTTTATTTTTATAAAACAGTGTTGTATTACTTGTTGTAAAAGTATTAATTGAACTTCCGAGGTGAAATTTTATCAAATTCAATTGATAGACGTAAAATTAGGGCATTTAATGAAATTCTACTCACTAAATTGGGCGCCAGGGCTTACGGGCATTTATACACAGCGCTTTCGGCACGGCATCGGCGGACATCGCCGTCTATTCCGCCGATGAAGCGATGATCTCGTACCGTCGCCAAGGCTTAGTGAGTTATAGCGGCCTACTAATATCAATGCACCGTTTCCATTAGAACTTAAACACTTTATTTCTTAACATGATTTTAATTGTACTATCTCGGTTTCAACATACTAGGCATTTTATTTTAATATTAAATTTCAAAAGGTCTCCCATACGTCCATCGTAGTTTAGTTTACACGTTTAACTCCATAGAAGCGCTATAACTCATGCCCCCAAACATTGCAACTTCTCATGCGCGGCCCTTAATGTGAACAGGTCTATAAGGATATTGTCTGTAGTCAGAATGGCGGTACCTCTTTTTTGCATCCCCATCCTCGAGGAGAAGGTGCAATAAATTTTGTGGCATTTCCATTTGGATTTCTAACACTTTGTCTTTAAATTATGTTATCAAACTTTGAATGGTCTGTAATACATCCCATGCTCCTTCTCCTCGAGCAACATTTCCTTTCATCAGGAGTTGGCATCTTCCTACACTTATCACATTATCACATTTACACCAGCCTGGAAAGTTTCCCCCGGCAGGGTTAGGAATAGCATCATTGGGAATTGGGACCTCCTCTTTGGTTGGGGCACTATGAAACTTTTTAACGGGAGGGCTCTCCAGCTTCTGATGTATTACTTACACTAGGGTTTCCCAAAAATCCACGGATATCTATATTTGGGTACGATTCCTGAACCTTCGTAACTATTTGCCTGAGCTGATCCGTTGATAAGTTTAAAACATTGACTTTTTGCAGTTTGGACAGTTAAAAGATATTTTCATAATAAAGCGAACAATAAAATATAATATAAATAGAGATGGGCCGATACCAATTTTTGGCTAAAACGATATATTGGTATCGGCCCATCTTTATAAATAAAAGAAAAAAATCCATTTACCTCGAGTGAATCATTTGTTACTACCCCTTCCATAAACCCACTACATTTGCAGCTAACTGAGCTAAGAGGTACTGCTTCTGAACGCACCATCCTTCCTTCGTCATAGATTACAGGGTTCAACTTTACAGCCCTTTTGGTTCTACCTCTCCTTTTCGGGAGTATTAATTTTGCTTGTTTACCAATGCGTTTCTCGGGGACCAGACCAACTCCTGAAATTACACTTTACACATTGGCACATTCAAGATATTCTCCACATTTGCGAGTACTGGGGCATTTCAAATTGCCTTTCTATATTCTCAAACGTTCCTATTTCTATTGCTCAAGCATTTACTTTTACAACTACAAGGCATTTTCAATAAAGTATATAAAAACACTCCATAATGCGCCTACTAGTCTCTAACTTGAATTCAAACAAACAACAAAGACAGCCTACGTGAAGAAAACCCAAACAACTCTAGGAGATGACGCTATTGCTGGCCCATTCACGCCTCAAAAACATGTATCCTTTCTCACTTAAATGTAGTTCCTTTTCACTCCCGTTCCTTTTTTCTCCCCCTTCCCTAAATCATGACGGGTGGGTCGACATTCCGCGGGGTCAACAACGTCGATCCGAACAGCCCCTTTAAGATGGCTAATAAAAACTTAAGCAATGATCTAATTTTAGTGGCTAAAGAACGACTTTCTTGGTTATCATGATGAATGGGAAAATTATGTCTCAATATTGGATGTCATGGAAGAATTTAAGAAAAAGATGTTGCTTAGCACTGAAAAGCTGTCAGGGTTACGTCAAAGAAGTTAGTATTATGCATTTAGGGACATTCAGGCGTTATAAAAAATCTTTCAGGCAAGGCACTTTTGGAGATTATTCCTTTTTATTGGAGCAAGGAGCTAAATTTATTATGACATCACATCTTAACCAAGATCCTGTGGAACAATTATTTAGTAAACACCGACAGGCATGCAAAGCTGGTTCGAAACCACTGAACCAGTACTCTACAACTTTTGCCGAAATGATTTGGGGTTCCAAATTCTTGAAGAAGGCAAAATTATGGTGCATGGTGCTGGTACCAACAATGAATGACCAAAGTCACCAAACTAGCTTCGGCGAAGGTTTTAAATTAATTTATTATTCTAAACTGTTTGAAGGAACTATTACCATATTCATATTTTTAAAATGATATGCTACAGATAAAATGAAAACTTGACAATCTGAGATCAGTTGAAATTTCCTATAACATTTTGTTATCACAATTTTTTTATGGCTAGCACGTAAATAATTTTAGCTTTGACTTTTTTTCGCGACTATTCTCTTTGGTGTTGTTATTCCCATCCAATCTATTCTTTCTTTTATTAAAGCTTATGCAGTTTCTAAATTTGTTTGTGTGCCCGTTTCCTGCAGTGTTGATGAACGTTCTTTTGATACACTTTAGTACTGGTTCTGCTTGTTCTTTAAAAATTCCTGCTTTCTCGCAAATGTTTTCCCATTTGTAGTTGATATTCTCATCCAAATTCATTGACTTTAAAGCAAGCTCTCCCTTTTCGGGACATGCTTATCATTGTAGAATCTCAATATATGAGAGTAGATTAGTTCAAGGAATTGGAATACTTCTTCTGTAGCATATTTTGACCCATTGCGATTTTTAGGGTCAGTCCACTCTCTTAATTTTCTTGGCACTTCATCTTGACTTTTTTCACGTAATGCTTGCCCTATTATTCTAGTAGCTTCAGATTTCTTTGGCTTCAAGAGTTGGTTTATCAAGCTTCCTGTGACGTAAAACAGAACATCTTCTTTTTATTTCATTTGAATTTGTTTAACTTCAGTTTCTGCAGTTTCATCAGTTGCAACTTGATATTTTAAACTATGGAGTAATTGCCAAAGAAAGTGTTTAATTAACGTTTCTTTTTTAAGAAGAATTTAATCCAACTTATTTCGCGAAAAATGAGAATGGAAAAATTTTGAAATTCAAAATTAGCAATAGACAAGAAAACAAATCATACAACTAGTGCCATCGTCAAGTGATGCCAACTCTTCCAAATTTGATAAAAAAACGATTTGAAATTTTCCGCAATTCTCTTGTGTTTATGAACATATCTTCAAAAATGGTTTTTAGCCCAACATACAGAATGGAATCAATTTGTAATGCATAAGCCCAATTTAATATGGCTGCTTTTTTGGCATCGTCAATAAGAACTTGTAAAGAGGCTAATTTAGACTTTGCCTCAATCTACCCTGATTTAAAAATCTCGTTGTAGAGAGGTTCTAACAATAAGATATGTTACTAGTTTTTTAAATTTTAATTCAAATAAAAACTTTACTTGTGACTAGCTGATTTTCAGACCTTTCCTGGGTTCCCATTTTCTTTTCCTGTAAATTCATAAGTATTCTGAAATGAGTAATTTAAGAACAAAACACCCAATTTATTTTGAGAGAATTTTCACTAAGATAAAACAATTCATAATTTCATATATGTAATATAAAATACCGAAACATCTTCATGGTTGTTGAATAGGGATATTGAATACAAACCTACGGTCAAGAACGAAAACTTTTTAAAGCGATAAGACTTGGACAACAAATATAACTTTTCTTTAAAACCTAATTCATGTTTAAAATAATAAAATTATTTAACCCTTGTGCAATGAAAAACTTACCTGAAACTAAGAGGCTTGCCATTTTCGTTTCATTACGACAACACGCCAACCCTATTTAAATTCCTATTTCCGTTTTTCAAAATTTAGAGAAGGCCTGAATCCGTAGAACCATGAACCAATCATAACCGAATTTTTCGTCACGTGGCTAATGTCGTTCCCCGGTTTTTCAGTCCCTCTTGAGAACGTTGATTACCCCAATATCCGTATTGGTATTATCAGCCGCTAGAATGCGAATTAGCAAGTATATTCTTCCTCTGCCATCCGTCCTTCAGTATTATTTCGTCCATATTCAGCTCATCTTATGAACCTGTTAGAAAACGACACAACACCAATAACTGTGCTAAAACGTTAAGTGGAAGTACAAAGTAATTCAGTAACTTTCGCTTAGCTCATGGCTGGCTACGAGAAAAGAACGAGGCTATGCCTCAAAATCCTAATTATAAGCTGTGGAACTCTTATCCAGATTTTTAAGTACTTTCGTTTACAAGCACGGACTGTGATATCCTCTGTGATTTAACAAACATTCCATCAGAAACTCTGCCTAGTCAGTCTCTCATACCTCAAGAGACCACCAAAAAACCGCGGGGCCGTCCGAAGGGTCAGTCAGTGCCCCCCAAGACGATTTATACTCGATCCTCCACCTCCACCACTACAAATAACTCTCAACCTCGCTCAAATTCGAAGCGCCCCTCGACTGATTCCAATGCTGTTTGCCCGACTTGTACGCAAACTGTCGACGAAACTCACAAATCCTTCCAATGCGAAGCTTGTATGTCTTGGGTCCACATCTCCTGTGTGAACATTTCTAACACACTCTATGAGTATCACAGTTCGAATCCATGTGACCACCTGGTCTTCTTCTGCCCTAACTGCCTTTTATATGGACCCTCTATGCTACGTACAGTGGCTACCTTCTCCCAAGATCTCACCGCCGTCAAACAACAGCTTGACCCACTTGCCTCCGAGATACCGCTACTGAAACAATCTATTAACATGCTCTCGGAAGATTTACGCCAAATGAAAACCACTTCCCCTTCTCCAGATATTATGACTCACTACAAGGACTTCTCAGAACGTCTTTTAAGCGACTTTCCGCAACTACGAGCCTCCCCCCACCGCGACTTAACTGAATTAAAAACAGATATAACTCAGGTGCAATCACAATTACGTGAGTTCATAAATAATACGGCTGAACCACTCAAACAAATCTCAGAAGAAATTGATGCTCTTAAAGATTTTCATGCCATCCTCTCCAAGCAACTTGAAAACCAAAGTGATGAAATCCTTCGTCTTAATTCCTGCGTTTCTGCCTCTATTACACCTCAGAGTCCGCCTAACATCATTTCAAATATTCCTGCTGACCACAACCTGACTATTACTTCTACCGTTGCTAGTGCAAACCCTGCTTCTACTACCTATCATCAAGTCAGCCCACGTGACTCTACTACTTCTAACCAACACCGTAACCAATTGTCCGTCAACGAGACTCCCTATACGTTGGATAATCAGCGTCGGAGCAGAACCCCTCCCCCCACGAACTTATCGGCTAATGAAAGCAATTTGACTCATATCCACGTGCAGAATTTTAACTTCGAGCACCGAAAACGCAATGCTTTGCTTTTTATTGTTCCTGAAGGCTTCGAGGAGGATGACTATTCTACTTGTAAAACCTTACTCCTCGATACACTATCCGATTTCAACACTGTAACTTTTTACCGCCTAGGTCCCAGAACCCCCAGTGAAGAAACCCCACCGCGTCCCATCATCTTTAAATTCCCCACTGTGTTGGCCCGCCAAAATTTTATCAGTCGCTTACACGGCCTTAAGGCCGACCCCAACTACGGCCTACCCTATACTTATGCTGTCGACAGAACCCCAGTGCAGCGTTCCAAACATAAAGAGTTGCTTCACCAGCTTCGTCTCCTTCGCGACCAAGGTCGTAATGACCTAGTTATTCGCCAAGGTGCGATTTGCCAAAGATCATCCCTTGCGCCCTTAGCCGACCCTCCCGGGTTTCCTCGTCAGAACAACCAGACAACCTTTTATCCTTCCTACAATCACGTCTTCCACTCTGGTAATGCCAACCAAAAAAACTTTTAAAGTCTCGCTCCCCACCTTTACTCATTCAGCCACATTTGGAAGACACCTCAATTAATCGTTCTGCGTCAACCGCCCTAGTCGCTACTACTCCACCCTTCACACCTTCCCCCGCAACATACCTACGCTGTCTTACCTCCTCCCTACCAGTGATTACCTCACCTCAGTTGCCTACACGTCCTCTACACAAACATTCTAGTGGACTACTCACTAATGCTCGGAGCTTGTGTGGTTCCGCTAAATTCTCGGAGTTCCGCTCTTTGGTCCTCCAACACAACCCGGTTCTAGTCGCCGTCACTGAAACCTGGTGGGCACCGGATCACTCTCCTAGCGAGTACTTTATTCAACGCTACAATACATACCGCTGTGACCGCTCCCACACCTCGGGCGGGGGTGTCGCGCTTTACTTACTCGATAAATACCCATCGCGTCAATTGGACCATTCTGACTTTAACTACACTCCAACCGGTGCTATTTATATTGGTCTAGACATTTTAACTGTCCTTGTGACACTTCCCCATGCAACATTCGTCATTAGTGTTATTTATCGTTCTCCGTCCTACGACAATCATAACCCATTACTGATTTACTTAACGCAACTAACTCATTACAGTGAGACCCGCAAACTCATTCTCGTTATTCTTGGCGATTTTAACTACCCCAAAATCGATTGGACGACTTACTCTCACCATCCGGGTGCTTCTCCACAAACTAGGTGCTTCCTTGAAACTGTTAACCAATGTGATCTCACACAGATAATCAATTTTAGTACTCGTAATGGAGGAATTTCCTCGGATGACAGTACCTTAGACCTCATCTTCAGTTCTGACACTAATTTTGTCTTTAGTCCCTCTGCCCTCCCTCCTCTTGGCCATAGTGATCATAATATCATACTATTTTCTACCAACCTATCTAATTCTAACTACCTCAAGCGCCCAATACGAATTTTTTTTCGTTGTGATAAGGACTCCATCCATGCCTTCCTAGCAACCATCAATTGGGATTATCTCCTCAATTGTGATACCCTCGATTCTACCTGGAATGCGTTCCACTCAATCATGGCGTCTAGCATCGCAGCCTTTGTACCATTTCGCGCCTCACTCAAACCTAAATTCTGCCCTCGTACCATTCGGTCGCGTAACTTAATGACCACCCTCTGGCGTAAACTTAAAACTTCCAAATCTCAACATGCTTCAGTCCTCACAATTGCCATCCATCTCTCTAACTACCGCAAAGCCCGCAATGCCTACACGAACCATATCCGCAACATTACGCGCAGGCAAGAATCTATCCTCACATCTCAAATTGCCACCAACCCCAAAGCCTTCTATGCCTATGTTAACAAATTCAGAAAATGTAGATTTCCCATACTTCAATTGCAGTCACAATCTGGAACCTTCACCACAACTAATCTTGAAAATGCTGAAGTACTAAATGCTTACTTTGCCTCCACGGTAGCTGCTCCAACTGCCCAACCCTTCCACCAACCCCCTGATTCAGCCTGCCCTAAAGGCCTAGCCAATTTCGAATGTTCTCCCCTTGCCCTGCTTAAAATTCTATCAACTCTCAAAACCGATAAATCACCTGGTACTGATGGTATCCACCCTCTATTATTACGAAATTTTGCCGCCCAATTAAGTCACCCACTTCACCGTTCAATATCCGCTTCCTTCTCTTCCGTATTCTACCTGCCCATTGGAAGGAGGCGAATATTACGCCTATATTCAAAAATGTTTCCAAGACTGAAGTCTCTAATTATCGTCCAATTAGCTCCCTCAATCAGGTACCAAAACTCGCTGAAATTTTAGTCTATAACCAATTATTAGCTTTTCTCGACAAGAATACTTTCTTCTCCCAAGCCCATCATGGCTTTCTCCACAAACACTCATGCGTGACTAACCTACTCGTAGCTACACACCGTTGGACCAAATGGCTCGACGATGGCTTTAGCGTCGATGTCATATACCTAGATCTAGCTAAAGCATTTGATAGCATTCCCCACTATAAACTACTTGAGGCCTTATTCAAAGCGGGAATTACTGGCACTGCTCTATTGTGGTTGACTAATTACTTATCCAATCGCAAACAAAGGGTAATCTTCCAGGGCCACCATTCTACTTGGGCTTCTATCGAGCAAGGTGTCCCTCAGGGTTCGGTCTTAGGTCCCCTTCTCTTTAATGTCCTTATTAACTCACTTCCATCTGTTGTGAAATTCGCGCTCGTTTTGCTTTTAGCAGACGACACTAAACTCTCTTATCGCATTAAATCTGGTCTAGACTTTGCCAACCTCCAAGCGGATTTGGACTCTGTTGAAGCCTGGGCCACTAATCATGGCCTTCGCTTCAATGTGGACAAATGTGCTGTACTCCACCTGGGTTCTTCTAACCCGCATCATACCTACCTTCTTTACGGTAAGCCCATAAGAGGCACCCTATCCGAATCTGATTTGGGTGTCACCATAGAACCCAACCTAAAATTTACCTCTCAAACTAACAAAATCTGTAAACGTATTCACTCCCTTTCAGGGCTAATTCGTCGTAATTTCAACAATCGGTCTCAAAAATTCATTAAAACTATTTACAACGCCCTGGCATTACCAATTCTTGACTACGCCTCCCCCATATGGACACCGTCGTCCTCTTCCAGCATTTCCTCCTTGCAAAAAGCCCAAAACAAATTCACTAAATTAACCAATAAATTTGAGAAGCTCCCTGCCCATATAAGGTTATCAAAACTCCAAATCGACCCGGTACCCACGCGACATTTAATTAATAATCTCTGCCTATTACACGATTTTTTTAACAATAAGCTCGCGTTGGATATCGATACATTCTTCCAACCGGCACCTATATCTTCTACCAGGGGTCACTCCCTCAAAATCCTAAAACCTAGAGTGTTGACCTCAGTCCGTCAACATCACTTCACAAGCTCGGTCATCTCTGATTGGAACGCACTCCCGGAGTCTATAATCTCTATCACCTTAAGGTCTAAGTTCCGCGCTGCCCTCTCCCAACATTTCCACTTGTAATATAATCCACCTGTCACTCCTCTCCTCTAGTCCTGGAAATTCCTTCATTCATCAATTACCTACAAGCACTTTTAGTTTAAATCTTAACTTTGTTTACTACTCTCATGTCCTAATCAAAAATTCCTATATTATATAATTACCTATAAGCAATAGGTTCACTCAATTCCTAATATTCGTTTATTATTCCATGTTAAACTTAATAATTAATTACCTATAAGTACTTTGTTAATTTACTTCTAATTCTTTATTCTAATATTCTCACGTTAAAATCATAAATTAATTCCCTATAAGCACTGTTCTTTTAAATCTTAATACTTGTTTACTTTTTTTTCTCATGTTAAAATCATTAGCTAATTTCCTGTAATCGCTTTGTTCATTTAATTCTTAATGTTAATGTTTTTTACAATTCTCATGTTAAAATCTCTCATCAATTTACTTATAAGCACTTTGTTCATTTAATTCCGCTATCTGTTTACTAATGTTACAACCATTCCGTCCGTACCCCAAAACCCTACGGCTTGCCTGTACGTAACTAGTACAAATAAATAAATAAATAAATAAACTACGTTTCTATTAGAATGGAAAGTGAAGAGTCTTTTGATAATCAAATCGCCAAACTTTGGTCAATGCAATGATGTATAAAGAAGTAGTCATTTTACAGAAAAAATATTCTGAACTAAACTCCTGACTAATGGAACCACCATTTCCGATTCAGTTGAAATCTGGCTTGAATGCCTTATAGGCCAGGTCAGATAGGCCAAAAAAGGGCTTAACCTAGAACATTTGAACATAAAGAAGAAAATTGGTACATGGGTTGTTTTTGACCCAACAAAAAATATACTAAAAGTCCCCTGCTGTAGAGCGCGAGCTTTCGCCGCCATCTTGGAAAATGGCCGCCGGGAATTACAGCTACAATGTATTCCACGTTCTTCTTCAAAAATTATGAAAATTGGTACACATTATGATTGGAACCACGTAAACATCATGGCAAAATTTTACAGCTCTTTGTTCAATAATTTGGTCGCCATATTGGAAAATGGCCGCCGTGAATGGCATTTACAGTATAATTTACCATATTTTTGGAAAATTATGAAAATTGATAGGTATTATAATCAGAGCTGTGTGAACCTCATACTAAAATATTGAAGCCATTAGTCAGATAGTATGGCCGCTATCAATGCCATTTAGATACAGTATATGGTTCAAAAATTATGAAAATTGGTAATTATTATGTTGAAGACCATCTAAACATCATACTTGAATATTGAAGACGTGCTACTGATAGTTTGGACGCTATCTTCGAAAATGGCTGCTTGAAATGCCAGATATATTACCGATATATAAATTTTTTCGATATTTTTTTATTGAGTAGATGATTTTCATGAACTTATTAAACGCCATAAAAAATAACTATTTTCGAGTCTAAATTATCGACCCATCTTCAAAAATGCTCGCTGAAATATTACTATCCTAAAATCTGGAAAAACAAAAAGGAAAGCCTTATTACTCGGATTTTGGTTAGGAAAAACCATTTTATATATTTCTCTTCATCCTGAATATTTTTTATAACGGCTAATAACTTGACAATGACCACACATTGCCCAGCAAGCTAATCCAGATCATCTACATTCACAGTTCTTTATACAAGATGATCTGCAGACTCCAGGTACAAATAATGAGTGTTCATCTCATGCCGTAAGGAGAATGGTGTGAATGGGTCTTCGACTTTCGCGATCGCGAACCAATCCCCACTATACAGTATCTAAATGACATTGATGGGGCCATTTTCCAACATGGCGGCCAAATTATCTGATTAATGGCTTCAATATTTTACTATAAGGTTCACACAGCTCTGATTATAATACTTATCAATTTTCATAATTTTCCAACAACATGGTGAAATATACTGTACCTAGCATTCACGGCGGCCATTTTCCAATATGGCGACCAAACTATTGAACACAGAGCTGTAAACTTTTGCCATGATGTTCATGTGGTTCCAATCATTATGTGTACCAATTTTCATAATTTTTGAAGAAGAACGTGGAATACATTGTAGCTGGTATTCCCCCTGTAGCACTAGTGAAACGCGTTAGAGTCGGTTCACAGTCGATTTTTCGGTTTATCGTCGAGTCAGCGTTGCCAGACGTACCATAATTATGGTACTTTACAATAATTTCGAGTTAAATTTATCGCTGTACCATAATTTCGTTAGCGTACTATATGGTACGCTTTTGTACCATAATTTCGCCAAACTGTACCATATTTGACAATAATTTCAAAATATTTTTTGGGACTACTCAAAAATCATCATGGCTATCTTATTTTCATCTTTTCGGTTTTTGCGATGAAGAAAGCTGAACGAGCTCTTAAGCACAGCTCACTGCCTCACTCAAACGTATATACGGGCGCGCGCCTTGGGGTAGTTTTCGTCTTTGCGTGATCGAGTAAGTGGGTGTGGCGGGAATATTGGCGGTGCCGCGTGGGTAGGCACAGCATATTGTCCGGTTCGGGGTTACAATACGGCAACGTGTTGGAATGGCCGCAATGGCGGGAAAAGGGAACTACATACGTCCAAGTTTACAGTATTATCATTATTAATTTAATGTTTTACATTACGCTTATATTTAATTAATATGATTTAAAATATTTATTATATATATATAAAACTTATAATAAAGAATATACAAATTTAAATATATTTTATATATATTCAAATTTATGTATTTAAAAGATATAAAATCTATTAGCCGTAAACGTTGCTTGAAAAGACATTAATTCAAATTTCCCGCCTAAAATTTAACATTTCCAGCCCAAAAATTCACATTTCACGCCCAAAATTTCAAATTTCCCGCCCAAAATGGTGCGTACCAGAATTTTAACAAAAAAACCATAATTTTTGAGTCTCGGTACCATAATTCCGGTTTCAAAATCTGGCAACGCTGCGTCGAGTCGGCATTTACGACTTAATTCCGACCTTTACACAACCTATTTTGCCAACTCCGCTTTGAAGTCGGCTTCGTGGATCGCATATTAGGAGTTGGCTTCTGGTACATTTTGAGGTCGGCTGACCAAGTGAAGGTTGAAGTCGGCTGCTCGACTGTTTACCAATCGAGATGCGGTTCGTTCCACCCTGTTTATAATGAAACGTACAGAAGTCGGCACGGCCGACTACTTACCGGCCACAACAAATAATAAAGCTGTCGAATTAATACGACCGGTAAGTAGTCGGGCATGCCGACCTCTACACGTTTAATTATAATCAGGCTGGAACAAACCGCAACTCGATTGGTAAAGAGTCGAGCAGCCGACTTTAACCTTGACTTGGTCAGCCGACCTCAAAATGTACCAAAAGCAAACTCCTAATATGTGACCCACCAAGCCAACTTAAAAGCGGAGTAGGCAAAAAACTAGATCGGAGTTTCAAATATCAATCATTTAAAAAAGGCGCGATAGTTAAGGTTGAGTGCACCATCTATGACACTGTACGTAGCGTCTATGACAGGAGACGCCAACTAGTACGCACATGAGGTGCCATAATTTGAACCGGTAGCGCCGCGCCAGACGGCGAGAATTGTAACTTAAACCACGAGGAATGATAGGGGCGCTTTATTTATATTTCTGGCCCTTAATAACGGTATAGCGGCGCCACCGGTTCAGTTTTTGGCGCTTCGCGCAACTATTCGCTGCCCTCTCCATAGAGCCCATAGCAGGTATCCTTCCTCCATGCAATGAGCTTCAACCAGGGCTGCACATAAGGCACTAGTTACGGCATGGAAGAACTAGGCGAGATGGAACAGCCCCCTAGTGTTGACAAACCTGTCGTCCAAAAACTTGAATACCCCTTTAGATTCCTCCTCCCTTCCTAAAGGTGGGTAAATGGAAAAGCTGCGCGCGTCGGTTGGCGCGCGCCAGTTCAATTTCAAATTTTAGTGAACAAGGCTTACGCTACTCTCGCCAAGTTTCGAGAGATGGACGGTTCGGCGCTGCCTCGGCTTTAAACCCCAACGTTAACAGCTGTAACCAATAGCAAATCAGAGGCGCGCGAATATTGCGCAGACCGAATTTTGTGTTCCCACTATCTCGGAGAGCTCTCCTACGTCCAGGGCTGCCAGTTGGGCTATTTTCCAGCCCAATTGGGCTTCTTTCAATGTTCATTCACGAGAAAGTTTTCGTTGGTCTGTTGGGCGGTTTATTGGGCTACTTCATCGTTTCCTCAAAATAGCTCTACTTTACCTAAGAGACAGCAGTTCAATCCATTCCAATTGTATTTTTTACTTAATTGTTTTCTTTTAAAAATTCTGTTACCTCTCATGGCAAACGCCTAATATTATCGCTGCTCATGCTTATGCCACTCAGATGACTCTGTGGGCAATTGTAAATAAATAAATAAAATAAAATAAATAAAATCTCTCACACGCACCTGCCAGACGTCACGTGGTCCGTATTAGTCGTAATGAAACTTCTATGGTTTTTTTCGCTCTCTCCGTCAGCCCATGTTCTGACTTCCGCACATGAGCAATCAGCGCAACAGAGAGGGGAAAAAACCAGACAGGAAAAAAAACAAAGTACGGTCCGGATCACGTGACGTCTGGCTCTGAATTGCGCGTGAGAGAGAGATCGGGCTTGTCCGTAACCGATTAACCGTTGTAGTTACTTCTCTCTTTGACACTGCTTCTACAAAAAGCGGGATATTGGAATTCTAAAATTGAGTCTCTGATAAAAAAGTTAAAATCCAAATTCTTTATTACTTCAAGTTAAAAGTCACCGTCAGTAGTTTTACTAGTCATGGGTAAATGGGCGAAATATAAAAAAAAATTTAACAAGGAGTGGGAGAAAGATCCAATATTAAAAGACTATATCTGGAAATGAGGGAGACGAGGAGGCAAGATGTCGTTTATGCAATCAAAACTTAAGAGCTCACTATAGCGATTTAATAGCTCATAGTAAAACTCAAAAACATTTGAAAAATGTACCAGGGAGCAGCGGATATAAAAATAAAGGTTGCCAGAAAACTGATCAGATGATTGTGAAATCTAAAGAAGATACCAGCGTGAGTATTCGGAAGAAACGCGAACTAAGAATAGCGACGTTTGTTGCTGCCAGTACGTCAATTAAATCCATCGATGAATTGGGTGAAATTTTAAATGATGAACTTCAAGACACCGGTTTCAAGATGCACCGTACAAAATGCACAGCTCTCATTAAGAATGTTTTAAGCCCCCATTTCAAAGACGAACTTTTAAAAGACATTGGTGACGCTCCATTTTCTATACTAATTGATGATTGGACTGATGTAAGTGTCAAAAAACTGTTAGCAGTTGCTGTGAGATATTTTAGTAAAGAAAGGTTAAGTTTACAACAACCTTTCTTGGATTATTATCGGTCACCGATGGAAGCGCCGCTACCCTTACTGAATATATTGTTAAATTTTTGGGTGATCTTAATCTTGACATTAAGAAGATGGTGGGTCTTGGTACAGATGGTGCCAATACTTTATGTGGTACTAATGGCGGTGTGATTGCTTTATTGAAAAAAGAAAACCCAAATATTGTGCTAGTGAAATGTGTGTGTCATTCAATTGATTTAGTGGCAAAAAAAGCTATGGATATAATGCCCGGCTCAGTTGAGCATTTCATTAAAAGTGTTTATATTTTTTTTGCACACAGCTCCACGCGTTTAATAAAATACAGAGAAATTTTCAAAACTATGAACGATGACGAAGACCCGGCCAAATTAATTTCTTTGTAGAAAACGAGGTGGTTAGTTATAAGCGACTGTATAGATCACGTTTTAAGCCAGTGGGACGAGCTTAAATTATACTTCACACGATATTTGTTACCCAAGACAAAGATTACGACGCGCGAGCGATACGTGGTATGTTCAACGACCCGTTAACTAAACTGTATTTGGAGTTTTTTCAACCTATTTTAAGAGAGTTGAAAAGGCTAACAAAATTGTTCCAAATGGAAATCCATTGAAAATATTTAGTGAATTCCAGAACTTCTATTGCATTTTCTTGTCGCGCATTTTAAAACCAGGAATTTTTAGAACCAATTTAGAAAACAAAACCTTAAACAGTTTAGATTTAAAGAACATGAAAACTATTCTACAGGGCCGGTAGGCCCTTGTAGATATGACTTGATACCGTTTTGTAACGTTAAAGTAATATTCACCCGCTTTTACTAATTTCCTATGGAGATTAACATGGGTTTTTCGTGATTTTTCCCCACCTATAACTTAAAAACTACAGCGAAGATACTTTTCGGAATTATCTTAAATTAACAATTAAGTATTCAGGGTGTGCTATCAGCCAGTTTGATCAAAACAATTAAGTCTAAGTATGTTAATTTTAGTTAATTACAGAAGTACGGCTTTGACCATCGTGATTGGACACAATAATTAGCTACATCTCTTGGAAAACTCAGTGTTATTACGTATCTGTAGTGTGGTGGTTATCACGTCCGCTTCACACGCGGAAGGTCCCAGGTTCGAGCCCTGGTAGATACATGTATTGAACATCGTGATTGGACATAAGAATTAGCTAGATCTCTTGGAAAACTCAGTGCTACCACGTATCTATGGTGCAGTGGTTATCACGTCCGCTTCACACGCGGAAGGTCCCAGGTTCAAGCCCTGGTAGATACATGTTTTGAGCATCGTGATTGGGCGCTTGAATTAGCTAGATCTCTTGGAAAACTCAGTATTGCCACGTATCTATGGTGTAGTGGTTATCACGTCCGCTTCACACACGGAAAGTCCCAGGTTCGAGCCCAGGTAGATAAATGTTTTAACCATCGTGATTGGACATAATAATTAGTTAGATCTCTTGGAAAACTTAGACTTACCACGTGTCTGTGGTGCAGTGGTTATAATAAATATTTAACAATTATTTCACTTCACTTGGTTTAATAATGTGACGTAGGTAGCATACTTTTTCCCTACTTTTAAAACCATTAAACTAAGTAATATTAGAAGTTCAACAGATTGTCAAAAAAAAAATATGCTAAAAGCCACTGTAAATGGTGCTTGAATGCCTAATATTTCCTTAATACTTCCAAATAATATTAGTAAATGGCGTGAATTGATAATAGAAATGGGGTTAAAGTACACCCTAAATGATGTCTTTTTTGGCACTGGAAAAAACAGCATATATGGTGTTTGAATGCACCATTATATTTTAGAGTGCAAATGTATGACGGTAAAGCAAACATAATTATTCAAAATTTAATTACATTAAGACTGAAGTAACAGATATTATATAAAAACGTCTTGGTTTGGACCAAGGCCGAAAAAACAAACGATATGTGTGAGGTTTATCAATTGACTGAAGTGCAGATATTGAAATTTTTTTCTAGTTATTTTTATCCACTCAATCCTTAATCAATATTTAATTCAATCAACTGATTTTACTGTTAATCGATCTAGTCCCTCTAAATTAATTGAAAAAATTACATATCTACGCTTTTTCAAGAACAATTAATTTCATGATAAAATGTTTTCGGAAAATGTAATTGTTCTTGAAAAAGCGTAGATATGTAATTTTTTCAATTAATTTAGAGGGACTAGATCGATTAACAGTAAAATCAGTTGCTTGAATTAAATATTGATTAAGGATTGAGTGGATAAAAATAACTAGAAAAAAATTTCAATATCTGAAACTTCAGTCAATTGATAAACCTCACACATATCATTTGTTTTTTCGGCCTCGGTCCAAACCAAGACGTTTTTATATAATATTCCTAGACGTGAACGACTGTGACTTGGGCCCGACTTTCATCGAGAATATAAACAAAAACAATGTCGGTATTATTATTAGTGAGTAGGGTGGCTCGCGTCCTAGCACCGATGCCATAGATATATTGTGCACCCACGTATTCAGGCCTTGAATAGGCCCGTAGCTTCAGTGAAGCGAAGAATTCGCTCCACCGTAATAGAGGAGACCCGCGAGGGTTCCAAAACGAATCAAAATATTCTAGTCTAAGCGAGGCGAAGCAGTCGCACTCGCAAAGTACGTGAGCGGATATTTCTTCCTTCTCCCGACACGACCTACAGAGAGGGTCGTCGGCAAAACCCATCAGATGGAGGTGCCTATTAAGCCGACAGTGCCCGGTCAGAAGACCGGTGGCCAGCCTAATATCCCATCTGCTGAGCGAAATGAGGTCTCTAGCACGAGACCTGCAGGGACCATTGACTAACTGTTTTGTCTGTCTCTGGCCCTCCATGTTATGCCAGATCTGGTTTTGTATGACAGTCAACCTGTCATGCCGAGACCTTTTGACGTGCCTGTAGGGGATGGGGACGGCCGGCTCCAGCCCCAAGAGCTTGGCCTCCGCACCCCTTTTCGCAAATATATCGGCTTGCTCATTGCCATGATATCCGCTATGCCCTGGCACCCAGTACAACAGAACCCTGTTGCAGAATGCCAGTCGCGCTGGCAGATCAAGGCAGCTGCGCACCAGTTGAGAGGTAATCTGACACTGGTTCAGCGCGTTCAGGGCGGCCTGACTGTCAGAGTAAATACTCACAGTCCGTCCGGTATACCCTTTGTTAATACAGTAATCTGCGCAATAACAGATCGCGGCAATTTCCGCCTGGAACACTCTAGCGAAGGTGCCCAGGCAAGCAGAAAAGCCGACCCTTGTGATGTGGCACTAATAGCCAGCGCCAGCGCCGGAATCAGTCTTGGAACCATCGTTGAACCAAATAGTTTTACCCCCAGTGCCAAGAGGCAGCAGGTTAGTCCACTCTGCTCGACTGGGGAAGTGGATACTGAATGGCTTAGTGAAATCAAAACTCGTAACGGTTTTATCAGAGCACATCGTTAGCGACGGCTCAAGTGCGGCGTACTCCCGAAAGAGCTTCGTATGGCTGTAATCCCAAAGTCTTGGAACCCAGCAGCCACTAATGTTGAGCCTGTAGGCCCCCATGACAGCCTCCTCCTCAATGAAGAGATGAAGAGGAAGCATGCCAAGGAGCACCTCCAGGAAAGCAGTTGGGATCGATCTCATGGCCCCCGTAACACCAATGCAGGCAAGCCTTTGAAGCTTGCGCAGGGCAGCCTGCACCGTCTTAAGCCTTACCCTTGTCCAACAGACAAGTGCCCCGTAAGATAGTATGGGTCTGATGATCCTAGTATAGAGCCACTGTACAGCCTTGGGGTTGAGGCCCCAAGTCTGGCCGACGGAGCTCCTGGTCCTCCAGAAGAGCATCTTGGCCTTCTTAATACACCGATCAAGATGCGGCTTCCATGTGAGTCTGCAATCAAAGGTCGCCCCCAGGTATTACACCTCGGAGGACTTTGTCAGGACCTGGCCAAAGAAAGAGATATCATTGAACAGATCCTTAGTATTCTTCCTCGTAAAAGGAACAAGGACAGTTTTATCAGGATTAACGGTGAGGTTAACCGCCTGACACCATTGCTCCACGATAGAGAGAGCAGATATCATAAGCCCGGTAACAGTATCCGGGAACTTCCCGGTAAAGACTATCGCTACATCGTCCGCATACCCGAAGCAGCTGCAGCCCCCAGCACCCCCGAGCCTCCCCAAGAGTTCGTCCACCACCAGGCACCACAACAGGGAGGAGAGCACTCCACCCTGAGGGCAGCCCCTGCTGGTAGTCACCCCTAGAGAGTCCCCAAGGAGGGACGCCGACACCTCGCGGTCGGTAAGCATGGACTTGATCCAGCGGCCAAGAGTGTCGCTGATGCCAATAACCGAGCTAGAGACCTTGTCAAAGGCCCCCTCAATATCGAGGAAGACGGCCAGTGAGATTTCCAGAAACTCTAATGCCCTATCCAGGCAATTCGTAAGGCCGTGAAGGGCCGTCTCAGTGGATTTGCCTTTTTGGTAAGCAAATTGTGAAGAAGAGAGAGGAGTTACCGAAAGTACCTCGTCTCTAATGTACCTGTCCACCAGCTTCTCCAGAATTTTGAGGAAGAAGGAGGTCAGGCATATGGGCCTAAATGCCTTCGCCTCGAGATGGGAAGCCTTCCCGGGCTTGGGAATAAAGATGACTCTAGAGCGTTTCCATTCACGAGGTATGTGACCGAGAGCAATGCAGAGTCTGTAAATCCTGCATAGCGGTGAGGCGATGTGGTCTAAGCCCTCCTGCAAAAGCAGAGGGAAGTCCCCATCCGGTCCCGGAGACTTGTAGGGCTTAAAACAGTTGACAGCCCACCGAAGCTTGGGAATCGTGACAACCTGTCTGGCTACAAGCCAGTCTTCCCTCTTAGCCCTGTGCAGGACAGGGTAGAGAGAGTCAGGGTTTGTTGGATTAATAAAAGTAGAGTCAGGAAAATGGACCTCCAGCATGTGCTTGAGAGTCTCAGCCCCAGACTTAGTGTACACACCGTCCCGCAGCTTAAAAGCATAAAGTCGATGTGTGCTGTCGTGCGCTAGAATCTTCATGACCCTAGCCGTAGCAGGGACTTCGGAGACTTGCTCACAGAAGGTCCGCCAAGAGTCCTTCTTAGCAGCTCTAATGGCCCTGTTGTAGGTATTAAGGGACTGCCTGTATCCAGTCCAGTCACCCGTGCGCTTGGCTTTGTTAAAGAGCCTACGCATATATTTCCGAAGCCGGCTGAGATCCGCATTCCACCAAGGGACAAGCCTCGAGCGGTTTACGGTCTTGAGTGGGCAGTTCCGGTGAAACGACTCAATGATAGAGCACTGTAAATCACCAGCAGCCCTATCAAGATCGTTAGGTGAAGTACGTTTAGGAGTGTGACCCCCTCCGTAGCGTAGGATTAGGTCTTCCCTATAGCCGGCCCAATTGGTCCGTTTTGGATTGCGTATCTCCGTCCCCACCGGGACAGAGGTAGTCGCGATAGTGAAGCAAATGTGCCTATGATCCGACAGAGACGGCTCATTGGACACATGCCAGTTAAACACGGAAGACACGAGGTTTTCTGTGGCTAGCGTGAGGTCAATTACCTCCCTTCTATTAGAAGTAACGAAAGTAGGTTCATTGTTTTGATTAAGAATATAGAGTTTACAACCAACTAAATATTCTAGTAAATCATCACCTCTCCTGTTGCAGTCAGAGCTGCCCCAAGTGATGTGATGCGCATTGGCGTCGCAGCCAATGATTAGTTTGTCCCCTCTCTTTTCACATTGATCGACCAAATTGATCACCTCAATTGTTGGGAGAGAGTCCGCGTCGTGGGCAAAGTATGCAGAGGCAGCCGTGAGAGTCAAATTGGCATGCCCAGTGGCCTGGACTAGCTTCACGGCCGCCGTGTCCTGGGACGTGTAAAGCGGTAGAGAGATACAACAAAGATCCCTTCGAACCAGAATACACGCCCTAGGTCTATCAGCAGTTTGGTCATAAAATAGTGACCCCGCCGCGTCACGACCGAGGATTTTGCCATGGCAAATCCACGGTTCTTGTATGAGGGCCAGATCAAGACCCTCTATAGCAAACCTCCTGCAGAGTACCGCAGAGGCCGCCTTACTATGGTGCAGATTGATTTGAATCGCACGTAGCGTCCCCATGGTCCTTAAGAGAGGGGTTCAGAGGGGACCTAGCTAAACCTCATCGGTCCCGAGAGGGCTAGTGGCACCTCCCCCCCCCCGCGACAGGCAAGCTCCCAGTCCCAAGATCCTACCCCTCATTAGGACCACTAGAATGCACATCGGCTGGATCCCGAAGGGTCCCATCCGATTCTTCCAGTAGGGTGGACTCATCCATGGAAGAACAAACTTCCGAATGAGCCCCCCTCCCCCTCTGTGCCTAGAGCGACACCAGGGAGCTCCACAGCGAGATCCCCCATCTCGATAGTCCCACCCCCTGCCGCGGACTCGGCTGCAGTGTTTTTGGTGGTTTCCGTGTGCTGTAGGAGTTTGAAGGAACCCTTGTACACTCCAGTGAAGCCCACGAAACCAGCATTCTTAATGGCGTCCAGCGAGGAGCCATCGATGGACAGTACCCAGTACCGCACGGCCCTGTCCACGTATGTCCTGATACATTTCCAATATTCGGTTGTAAAGTCTTCGTTAAGGGCCTTTAGGCGCCGGAACAGCACCGCCGGCTCTTTGGTGATCTGGTCCCTGGTGCGGAACATTACCTTAAACGGCTTAGGGATTTCGCTAGCTCTCATTACTGAGAGCACCGCATCAACCACCACCGAGTAGGCTAAGTTCTCCTTCAGCCATTGACCAGTGAACGTATCCTCACAGGAGTAAACCAGGGCCCCTGCCGTCAGGCTAAAATTCGCAAGGCGCGGTAGACGGCTCCCCGAAGGTATCCCACCCAGCGCCCCTAGAATCGCCTTCTGGATTGGGCCCACGTCTTCCTCCGTGATGACCGCCTTCGGATAGCCTTTTTTTAACAATGGCCATCTTTTCTGCGCTGACGGCGTCACTATAGGACTTAGCCTTTTTTGCCGCCGCCTGCGAGGTGCTGGGCGAGGGAGTCGAGTCCTGGCCACGTGCCACCGCACCCCCAGCGGGGGTGGAGACCGTTTCAGACCCCGATTTGGCCTTTTCCCGAGCAATCTGTCGTTTACGGCGACGTCGCACGGCCAGCTTTGCGTTTAAAATTTAACCTGAACATATTTTGGACTTCAACATATAACAGCAATTTAAATGGTCAAGTGCCATTCATTGTCACGCATCTAAAGATAATCTTATGATATTTATTAGTAACAACAACGCAATCTTCACTGTTGGTTAAGGTGAATAAGACGGTGCTTAGACTTGACATGGTATGGGTGTTTTACACGTTCATAATTTGGTTTACCGTACACCGCTTTTAGACTTGTAAATCATGGGCTTTTGGTACCTGAGAATCGTTGGGTACACGTGCTATCCACGTAAATTGAACGTTACGAACACTAAATTACCTTACATTGTTTTCACGTTAATTTTAAGTGCAAATATTGTTTACATATTTAATAAAAACAACGTGATCTTCACTATTTGTTAACGTGAATAAGACGGTGTTTAGAGGTGGCATTGTATGGATGTTTTACACGTTGATCATTAGGTAGCGGGTTTTTGCTACCTGGGCATATTTGATCGCAAAACCGAGCATTTTTATATGTATTATCAAAGATGGCCACGGCGGCAGGGGACTTACAGTATATTTTTTGTTAGGTCAAAAACAACCAATGTACCAATTTTCATCTTTATGTTCAAATGTTCTAGGTCAAACCCTAAAAGTCCTGGGCTAAGAGCCCAAGACTTGGAACCATTTTTATACTTTGCGTATAAATATCACTTCTATTTCAGAATTTTAGGTTTGTTGAGTCTAGACTAATCGAAACAAGAGAAAGAGAGCTTGGCGTGTGGAAAAAATGCTTCAACGATAGTCTGAGCTTCAAGAATTTGGACCACTGTCTGTTGGATTTCTAACTGAAGGTTTATGATCATTTTTGGGGACTCTTTGTCATCGGTTGTGCTGTTTTGTGAAATAATAATCAAATTTATTTCCATGTCAAAGGCGAAGAAGTCACGTAAATGCCTTTTTGAACGTCGATAAAATATGTAGACGTGTTTGATTCTGAATTCGCTTAGCTGCTCATTAATCAATGTCACTGCATGATTATTGGATCATTCCATTTTATGTACGGGATCTCTATCACATTTGCCACTATGAGTCTGTCCATATCCTTTTCGCAAAACGTCTTATTAACCTGATATTTCTTTCATTGAACTTTGAACATTGTCTCTCTATAAACTTCAATTTCACTATTCTTCAAAATAGTGGGTTGGCGTAGCGGTTAGCGATTTCGCCTAGCAGCAAGAGGATCCCGGACCTTGGCACCGGGTGATAATCCGGGAACAAAAGTTCTGCGTAAAGTTTCTAAGTTCTCTCCCCGCTTGTTAAAAGGAGTTTTCCTTAGCGGTCTAGTCCCGTTTCTCCTTGCCATCAAAACTTGCAGAGGTTAACGGTAATAGTTACTATAGGGCGCTGTCGGTTAGCTGTGGCATATAGGCTAGCCACCACCCCTCTATGCATTGTAAAGGGTCCCACCTGTAAACCAGCCCCAGGCTTAGTGTGGAAATCCCTTCGTAGACAAAGCTTAGATTATTTTTTTGTAAATACTGAAACATATAGTTCAGTTATATTTCACTATTCCATTAAGTGAATATAACATATATGCTTCATGCTTCATGTGGTCTTCGGAAATAATTACCAATTTTCGAGTAAAACCTTTATGGCAAATGTAATCTTAGTTTATAATAAAAAAGATAAGTCATTTTTAAGAAACTGGTGTTTTATAATTGTCTCCTTAAATATGAAAATTTTAATATCAATAATTTCAGCTAATTAAATTTTGATTAATTTCATAAACCACACATATTTTATATTGTTGTTACAACTAATTTAGAAACAAAATATTATTTTTAATGGTTATCCTCAATAATTTTTTGTAGTACTTTCTGAAAATTAATATTTGAAGTAGATTATACTAGTGCTTTAAACCGAACACGGATAACTGACTTGTCATCTGAACAGATCAAATATGTTTCCTTCACTTCAGCTATCGGTTAGAAAGAAGGGACACTTTCTGTTCAGATCAGTTACAAATTCGGATCACATCATATCTGAGATAAAAACGATGTTGTAAGCATTTGAAACAGATGAGTCATCGGATGTAGATTTAGAATGAATCCTTTTAAGGTTGTAAACAGTGGAAATGTACTAAAAACGCACACAGTTGAAAAACTTGAAAACAAATTGTATGTTTGTTCGGGGTTGGATGTCGAGAGAAACCACGGAGAATATTTTTCTTAAGAGTTCACTTGGCACTAGTACAGATGTGAGTCGGTAATTTACCGTCCGTAAATTACCTTTAATATACCAAATTTTCGATTTATATCTTACCGTAATGTTACAAAGGTATTAATTGCCAAAAAGTTTTAAAATTAAACATTGCGTGAAAAATCTTTCAAGTCCCTAGGCATCTGGATAGATGAACTAATAACTTGGTCACATCAAATAGATAACATTGTAAAGAAGGTTCGATCTAGGATCTGGCTACTGAAACCACTTCAGGGCCGCCACTTTTTTTCAGAATTACAGAAAGTGCCTACAAGTACCCTCAGTAGGAAAACTACTATGACAGTAGTTTTATCGAAAAAGACATATTTAAGTTAATTACCGGTGAAACTGGTTCAAAATTGCATATATATAATAAGTAAGCTTTGATCTATACTATAAAACTTTTTAAAACTTAATTCCGAACTAATTTACTTAAATTTAAGGGTGCCTACAACTTACTATTTTACAGAAAATGCTTATATTTAAGTTAATTAACGATCAAATTAATTCAAATTTACTATCCATAATCAGAAACGTGTTTGGTATAATATACACTACTTAAATAGTTAATAACTAGCTATTATATCACTTAAATTCAGGGTGTCTACAACACACTATTTTACAGATTCATGGGTGCCTCCAAATATACTATTTTACAGGAAATTTCTTATATTTAAGTTAATTACCGATCAAATTAATCCAAATTACCTACATCTACTAAGAATATTACGCTCTATAATATAAACGCGTTTAAAAATTAATTTCTATCAAATATACTTAAATTTAAGGGTGCATACAGTTTTTATACTCGGGAAAAGATGACTTACAGTAGGCACTATTTTACAGAAAATGCGATTATTAAAGTTAATTACGGGTCAAATTAATTCAAATTTACTATACATAACCAGAAACGTGTTTGGTTTAATATACACTACTTAAATAGTTAATAACTAGCTATTATCTAACTTAAGTTCAGGGTGCCTAAAACACACTATTTTACAGATTCATGGGTGCCTCCAAATATACTACTTTACAGAAAATGCTTATATTTAAGTAAATTACGGGTCAAATTAATTCAAATTTACTATACATAATCAGAAACGTGTTTGGTTTAATATACACTATTTAATAGTTAATAACTAGCTATTATCTCACTTAAATTCAGGGTGCCTACAACACACTATTTTACAGATTCATGGGTGCCTCCAAATATACTATTTTACAGAAAATGCTTATATTTAAGCTAATTACCGATCAAATTAATTCAAATTACCTACATCTACTAAGAATATTAAGCTCTATAATATAAACGCCTTTGAAAATTAATTTCTATCAAATATACTTAAATTTAAGGGTGCATACAGATTTTTTACTCGGGAAAAGATGACTTACAGGAGGCACTATTTTACAGAAAATGCTTATATTTAAGTTAATTCAAATTTACTATACATAATCAGAAACGTGTTTGGTTTAATATACACTACTTAAATAGTTAATAACTAGCTATTATCTCACCTAAATTTCAAATTATTCTTAAATAATTTTGTTAATAAAAAGGCATGGCGTTACGCGATTGGTCAGAGGACCTTCTTTAAAATTATCCATAAAATCGGAACCTATTTTGAATTTTAAAATTATTCTGAAGTATTTCCTGAATGTTTCACTATATCTTATAATTTGTAGTAGAATCGATAAAAAATCACTTGATTTTTAACTTCACCCTCCCTTTAAGGGGAATTTTACCAAATATGTTTATTTCAGTTAATTATGGCTGAAATTAAATCTAATTTGGTACGTATAGTTTTAATTCGCCGGTACTCAATTTTTTATTACAAATAATACTTAACTGCGGCAAATTGAATTGTGTCTACAAGATTTAATTACGAAGGAAAATTTTTACCAAAATGATATTATTTGACTTAATTATCCATGAAATTAAACATAATGGGTACCTTATGTTAAATGAGTGCGCTGTTCAATATAAACGCAATTAAAAGTTAATTGCGACTAGTAATCATACTTAAACTGAGGAAGGCAACAAGGCTTTCGTAATCTTGTCTGCCGTGGTAAGAATTTTACCAAAATGTGAATATTTAAGTTAATTAAGTATGAAATTAAATCTAACTTGGATTATAATGCTACTTGAATGTTATGTTCAAATTAAACACTATAAAAAGAAAATTGTGCCAATTAAACTTACGGTAAGGGTGCCTTCAAAATATTGCTAAAGGAAAACCACGCCCATAGGGGTTTGAACTTTCCAAAATGCGATTATTTAACATTAACTATTAAAGTAATGAAATCTAATTGGATAATGAATGTGGTGTTCAATTTATAACGCAATTTAAAGCTTAGTACTGCGAGAAATTATTCTCAAATAGATGGTGCCTACAACTTTTGAATTTTACATAACCTGGGTGTCTACAGCTTTTGAATTTAACATAACCTGGTTGCCTACAAGACACTATTTTACCAAAACGCTTTCATTTAACTTAATTTTGGATGGAATTCAATCTAAGTTGGTACATAAACATTTGAGATTGCGATGATTAATCTAAACGCAAATAAAAGTTAATTCTCAAATATATGGGGCCTACAACATTTGAATTTTACTTAATCTTTATTGCCCTTGAATATACAGCAATTTCGTTGGGTGTGAAATATTATTGGTACCTATAAGTTGAATTGGAAGGAATCTTATTATATTTAGATTTATTATAAATGTGTAAGGTTAAATTTAATAGATTATGCGTGTAAATATAATAATCTTTTATAGGCCATTGAGAAAATGTAGGATTTGATAAGACACCAAGACACTTCAACTTTTTTATATTTTATTCATCGAAAAAAAAACAAGTTTTTATTTCAGTATGGGGCAAACCCGAAATGGCCCCTTCGGCTCCTTCCTCGGCCCCTCCCCCCACGTCCTCTTGGGGCTTGTAGCCCTTTCTTTATCGAATTCATGTATTTTCGATCGTCCAATAGCCGAAGAGTAGAAATCCACTGAGGCCCAAAAAGTAAACTGGATTTCTGCCAGGTTACGTTTCGTAGGGCCTCAGTGGCAGCATCCTCCAAGTTTATGTTATTAATGATGTTGTCTCTCCTCATTGCTTCAACGGATTGGATTATTTGGAGGATGCTATCTATTTCTCTGGCTAAAATGGTTTCGAGTGTTTTGTCGCCCTCTTGCTTGTTGGGCAAGGCCTGGTTAAATGAAAATAAAATAAAATAAAATTTATTAATATTAATAATTAAATTCAATGTTTATTTATTACTATTAATGATATTAATAACGTTAATAATATTAATAACTTTAATAACGGTAATGATATTCAATTCAATTCAACATTGAAAAGGACATAGATGAAGCCATCAGGAAGCTAAGACGAAACAAAGCTATAGGTATGGACAACGTACCTGGTTTTGTTATAAAAGCGTGTGCCCTGTCAATGATAACTCCATTGTTCCATATCTTTAACGCTTCCTTAAACCAAGGGATGTTTCCTAGTAAATGGAAAAAATCAGTAGCGGTTCCGATCCACAAGAAAGAACCCAAAGGAGATGTCAATAATTATAGACTAATAACAATTATCAGCACCTTTTCGAAAATCTTCGAATCAATCATTTATAAATATGTCAGTACCTGGTTTGAACCATCTTTGGCCCAGACACATCATGGGTTCTGTAAAGGCAGATCTATCAACACAAATTTACTTTCTTTCTTGGACTACTTGGCACCAAAGGTCGTTGGCCAGAAACAAGTAGATTGTATATATATGGACCTAAGTAAAGCATTCGACCGAATGAATAAAATCTTACAAAACTTCATTGGTATGGAATGCATGGAAGAATGCTAGACTGGATTGCAGACTACCTCAAATATAGAGAAAACTATTTAAACGTTAACCAAATCATCACACAAACCACATTCAAATCCATAAAAGGCTCAGCATTAGTACCCCTGTTATTTGTAAACTTTATAATTGATCTACTATGGGATAAGTCCAGGCTTATGCTGACGACAATAAGATATATCGAGAAATCTTAGCGGGTGTAGCTCCTACTTTCGTGATAAAATGGAGGGTGTACAGAGGAAGTTTGCGCAGTATTGTAATTTATTTTTCCTGAAGGATCATGCCTATAGCTATGATTCCTTATTAGAGACTTTGCGTTTGAATAAATTAGAAAGCATATGGAAGATATCCGATGTGCAATTTGTGGCTAAATTAGTACGTGGAGATTACTACTCACCCATTTTACTATCGAAACTGGCTTTTCATGTCCCTTCCAATCTACGTAGGTGTACTACGTTTTATCCCTCAAAGTTTCAGCTCAATCCTATCTTACGTATGCAAAGGACATGTAATCTATTTCAGGAGAAATTTGACATATACTGTACAGATTTAATACTCTTAAAAGCAATCTAACTTTAATATTTAAATAATTAATTGGATTTTACAATTTCTCTACATAATTAAACTGTGTTTTTTTAGAACGATAACACCAACCAATTCGTAACGATTATAAAATATGAGTTATTATGGATTTGTGACAAATATGTATAATCTCGTGAGCTTCATGTAGCTTTTTTATGCACAATAAAAATGTATTTCATTTCATTTCATTATAAACCATTTAACAAAATTTTTATTATTTTTTAATATTAGAAAAATACTGTTAATAATAAACGTCTTTTTGAAATAATAATTTAAGGACTTAAAATATTTTTTTCTATTCTAAATTCAGAGTAATTGAAAATAATTAAAAAATTAATAGTGAATTTTTAATACTAGTCACTTGGTTATTATTTTTTAAAGGAAGTAATCCAAATTTTTTTAACAAAAACGTTCGCTTCAGTAACCTAGTAAGGAGATTAAGTCATTCGCAAGTTTTAAGCCCCCATATCGGTGTATGTATTCCCAATGTCGCTTCTATTATTTCTCGATACTGAGAGGTAAGTAGCTACGGAGACGTGTCGTCAATATTGGTATAATCTTAATCGTACGACCCGAACTGACCTCTTCCAATATGGTCGCCTAAACCCGAGGTTAAGGTTTAGGAGGGTTTGACGTCGCGAGGAAGTTCGTTCGTGGTAGAAGACACTGTTAAAAATAAGGGTTTGACTTTAAACCCTTAAGGTGTATTTCACTTTTTCCCAAAATTCAGGCCTTTTAGGGTTTTTTTCTATACCATTTTTACTCCAGTCATATACCTTCTCAAACCCTTTTTTAAACCAATTACAGAACCCTTTTAAACCGTAATCTAGGCCTTTATAAACTCATTTTAGTCCCTTCCCAAACCTTAAAATGAGCCTTAAGAAACTCCTTTTAGTACTTTCACAAACCTTAAAATGAGCCTTAAGAAACTCCTTTTAGTACTTTCACAAACCTTAAAGTGAGCCTTAAGAAACTCCTTTTAGTCCCTTCACAAACCTTAAAGTGAGCCTTAAGAAACTCCTTTTAGTCCCTACACAAACCTTAAAGTGAGCCTTAAGAAACTCCTTTTAGTCCCTTCACAAACCTTAGATTGAGCCTTAAGAAACTCCTTTTAGTCCCTTCAAAAACCTTAGATTGAGCCTTAAGAAACTACTTTTAGTCCCTTCACAAACCTTAAAGTGAGCCTTAAGAAACTCCTTTTAGTCCCTTCACAAACCTTAAAGTGAGCCTTAAGAAACTCCTTTTAGTCCCTTCACAAACCTTAAAGTGAGCCTTAAGAAACTCCTTTTAGTCCCTTCACAAACCTTAAAGTGAGCCTTAAGAAACTCCTTTTAGTCCCTTCACAAACCTTAAAGTGAGCCTTAAGAAACTACTTTCAGTCCCTTCACAAACCTTAAAGTGAGCCTTAAGAAACTCCTTTTAGTCCCTTCACAAACCTTAAAGTGAGGTTTAATAAACTCCTTTTAGTCCCGTCGCAAACCTTAAAGTGAGCCTTAAGAAACTCCTTTTAGTCCCTTCACAAACCTTAAAGTGAGCCTTAAGAAACTCCTTTTAGTCCCTTCACAAACCTTAAAGTGAGCCTTAAGAAACTCCTTTTAGTCCCTTCACAAACCTTAAAGTGAGCCTTAAGAAACTCCTTTTAGTCCCTTCACAAATCTTAAAGTGAGCCTTAAGAAACTCCTTTTAGTCCCTTCAAAAACCTTAAAGTGAGCCTTAAGAAACTCCTTTTAGTCCCTTCACAAACCTTAAAGTGAGCCTTAAGAAACTCCTTTTAGTCCCTTCACAAACCTTAAAGTGAGCCTTAAGAAACTCCTTTTAGTCCCTTCACAAACCTTAAAGTGAGCCTTAAGAAACTCCTTTTAGTCCCTTCACAAACCTTAAAGTGAGGTTTAATAAACTCCTTTTAGTCCCTTCGCAAACCTTAAAGTGAGCCTTAAGAAACTCCTTTTAGTCCCTTCACAAACCTTAAAGTGAGCCTTAAGAAACTCCTTTTAGTCCCTTCACAAACCTTAAAGTGAGCCTTAAGAAACTCCTTTTAGTCCCTTCACAAACCTTAAAGTGAGCCTTAAGAAACTCCTTTTAGTCCCTTCACAAACCTTAAAGTGAGCCTTAAGAAACTCCTTTTAGTCCCTTCAAAAACCTTAAAGTGAGCCTTAAGAAACTCCTTTTAGTCCCTTCACAAACCTTAAAGTGAGCCTTAAGAAACTCCTTTTAGTCCCTTCACAAACCTTAAAGTGAGCCTTAAGAAACTCCTTTTAGTCCCTTCACAAACCTTAAAGTGAGCCTTAAGAAACTCCTTTTAGTCCCTTCACAAACCTTAAAGTGAGCCTTAAGAAACTCCTTTTAGTCCCTTCACAAACCTTAAAGTGAGCCTTAAGAAACTCCTTTTAGTCCCTTCAAAAACCTTAAAGTGAGCCTTAAGAAACTACTTTTAGTCCCTTCACAAACCTTAAAGTGAGCCTTAAGAAACTCCTTTTAGTCCCTTCACAAACCTTAAAGTGAGCCTTAAGAAACTCCTTTTAGTCCCTTCACAAACCTTAAAGTGAGCCTTAAGAAACTCCTTTTAGTCCCTTCACAAACCTTAAAGTGAGCCTTAAGAAACTCCTTTTAGTCCCTTCACAAACCTTAAAGTGAGCCTTAAGAAACTCCTTTTAGTCCCTTCACAAACCTTAAAGTGAGCCTTAAGAAACTCCTTTTAGTCCCGTCGCAAACCTTAAAGTGAGCCTTAAGAAACTCCTTTTAGTCCCTTCAAAAACCTTAAAGTGAGGTTTAATAAACTCCTTTTAGTCCCGTCGCAAACCTTAAAGTGAGCCTTAAGAAACTCCTTTTAGCCTCTTCACACACCTTAAAGTGAGCCTTAAGAAACCCCTTTTAGCCTCTTCACAAACCTTTAAATGAACGTTAAGAAACTTTTTAGTCCCTTCACAAACCTTAAAGTGAGCCTTAAGAAACTCCTTTTAGTCCCGTCGCAAACCTCAAGAGACTTGTTTAAAAATTCTAGAAACACCTTTCATGAACCTTGAAAATAGCATTTAAAATCGTTTTCCTAACCTTAGGGAACCTTCGCATTTGCGTATTTAAACAAAATATGGAATAATATTTCTCAATAAACATCAAGCCCATTTTTAGTTTGTTATTTTAAGTTCTACAAGAGAATTTGATCATTTAAAATAAAATAAAAGAGAACAAAACGTATCACATTTTATAGAAATTTTTAAAAGTGGAACCGTAAATAGTTATGGATCCTACATTTTAAATCAAAAATGTTTTGGCATATGGTTAAAATTGTTTTTTGCATTGTAATCAAGATTATTTTTAAATTGATAAAATTTCCTTTTCAATATAATAACTATACTCATGGTCAAATTTTAAAATATCTTTAGGCTAAAAAAAATAATAATAATAAACCAAGAAACAACAAGCAGCCAGAGTTTTTAAAAACGACTGAAACTTAAGGATAGCCAGATTTAAAACCAAATGGGAGAATTAAATGGTCATAAATCTTTTTTGTCAATGGGTTTTGGTAAAAGACAATAAAGAGGAGATATTTAACGATTGATTTTTTAATTTGGTGGCACTTAGGTTCAACGCTTTTTCAATATTAAATAAGTCCTGATTTTAGTGGTTAAAGTCAGTTCGAAAAAACTGTTAAAATGACAAATGCTTGTCTGAACCGATTACCCTTTCACTCGTTCGCCTTTTTAAAGTTTCCTTAATTTACTCAGGAGTTGCATTTCTTTCCTCATCTAAAAGCTGGAATTTTTTCAGTCTATTTCTGACTTGAACTCCGTATTTGGTATGTTTCAGTCCAAGTAATCCAGCTTCCATAAATGACAATGTTTTCAATAAAAGAGGGGAGTAAACAATATTAAAGATCCAAAAAGTCTCAAAAAAGCCAATTATGGCAGTCGACACGTCACAGAATTCTGCAAGTTTAACTGAATCGACATAAATTTCAAAAGTGGAGCTTCCCAAAAAGTGTTCCCCATCTGAATATACAATTGTGGGGACGTTTTTAATTTCTTCTACTTTGTCCAAGGGCAAGAACATTCTTTGGACAAGTTCATTAAAAAGGCTTGGAATGAGCAGCAAAGTGCTAAATACTCTCAATCCTACACCAAAGGAAAATTTTAAAAATTGGGCGTCATATATTCTGTATTTTCCTCATTACGTTTTTGAACATTCCTTTGTTATGAGAACCATGACTTTTGCTTTTAAATCTTGGGTTAAAGCTTTAGGAGCAGTGTTCCAAATTTGTTCCGAACACTTATTCATGACAGAGTATATTTTATCCACAGCAGAAATTTTGCTAATTCTTTTGAATTCCAAATGAATCTAACAAAGTGTGTTACAGTCTGGATTAGTAATATGACTTAAAAACCATAATAAATTAATCAAAAACGTCTTGATTAGAATCAAGACCTAAAAAGTATCGATAAGACTGAGGTTATCACTTGTCTGAAGGATCAGATATTAATTTTTCTTTTTATTTGAAACTTAAATGCATGCTTAAGAAAAAACAACGTTCCATTACCGTTTTCCGTTGAAATAAATTATTTTACTGGTAATCAATTTCAAAAATTTACTTATCTCGGCTTTTCGACCACAATTCCATTCCCCGAAAACATTTTATCATTACATTAATTACTTTAGGGAGAGTACGTGTATGGTTTTGCGTTGTAAAAGGTTCCTAAAGACGTTACATCCCCATTCGTGACCGGCACGCTTCGCAGTGTAACATTTTAATTATTCTAAAACCAATGGCGCCAAATTCAATAGGGACAGTTAGATTTTTACTCGCGGTTTTGAAAAATGATATAATATCAAGTGTACTTTAGTCAACCGTCGTATTGTTCTTTCTCATAGTTCAGGGCATGATCAGTGTTACGGCCCAATTTCTCTCTCTAGTTTCTAACAGTGGTTAGAGACTATTTGATATGGCACGGACAACATTTGTAAATTCTAAGTAGCACAAAAGGGACAAAAAATCCAATTTTTTTTATATTTTGGTTTGAATTAAATAAACTCATGATAGTAGTTATAACGAACAGAAAGTCAAGGGAATGGCACCGGTAATGAGCAGCAAAAAGAGAGGAAAGTTTGCTTCAAGTTAGCAGAGGGACATGGTAGTGAAAATGGTAATCTAGAATTTTATTCGTTCAAACCTTAATATATCATGAAAAATTCAAGTGAGGAGGCGGCACTACCAAGAAAACTTGATTTTGGCAGATAACAGCGAAAAAATTATGTTCTACACACACTGGGACTATGGGAGAGTTTCAAGGCCGAGGTCGCACACGTTGAAATTTCAACTCCAGTTTACATCAATTCTCCCTGGTCGTACTAGTAGCAGGTTAAGCTATAGTTTGCAAAGGTCCTGTTAGTCTCGAATGGGTTATATAGTGCTTGAAACTTTTAAAAGGTTCTTGTCATGGCTAAACAGACCGCTATTACAGTTTTTTATTGTTTTATAGGTTATTTTGACACGTTGTCTCCCAAAAGTAATTAATGTAATGATAAAATGTTTTCGGGGAATGGAATTGTGGTCGAAAAGCCGAGATAAGTAAATTTTTGAAATTGATTACCAGTAAAATAATTTATTTCAACGGAAAACGGTAATGGAACGTTGTTTTTTCTTAAGCATGCATTTAAGTTTCAAATAAAAGAAAAATTAATATCTGATCCTTCAGACAAGTGATAACCTCAGTCTTATCGATACTTTTTAGGTCTTGATTCTAATCAAGACGTTTTTGATTAATATCTGTTCCTTCAGTCTTCATTTTAATTAAGAATGTTAAGAAACTGTTTTACATTTTCAAAATCTGCAATAACCAGAAACATATATAAAGGGGTCCATAAATTTAGCTCAATCAGACATTTATTTATAATAATACTTAAAAAAACGTAAATCAATAAAAGTTTGTATTCTTATGTAATTAACATAATACAATTTTTTACACTAGAAATAGGACCAAATTGACATTATTACAAAATGTTTAAAATGCTGATTTATGTCCGTTTCACATTTAGCTCAAAATTGTCATAAAGCCAATATGAAATTCGGATATCCTTAAAACTTCACAAAGACGATCCGAGATTGTCAATTTCAAACTTTTATGTAGCAAAAACTAACATCTGTTTGATATTACGCTTAAAACCTTAAAAAAAATATTATAGTCAGGGCTAGAAGCACCCACAAGTACCTACAAGCACCCACAAGTACCTACAAGCACCCATAACTACCTACAAGCACCCATAAGTACCCACAAGTACCCACAAGTACCCACAAGTACCCATAAGTACCCAGAGTACCCACAAGTACCCACAAGTACCCACAAGTACCCATAAGCACCCACAAGCACCCACAAGTACCCACAAGCACCCACAAGTACCCACAAGCACCCACAAGCACCCACAAGTACCTACAAGCACCCACAAGTACCTACAAGCACCCACAAGTACCCACAAGCACCCACAAGTACCTACAAGCACCACCCAGATGTACCTACAAGCACCCACAAGTACCTACAAGCACATACAAGTACCTACAAGCACCCACAAGTACCTACAAGCACCCACAAGTACCTACAAGCACCACCCAATGTACCTACAAGCACCCACAAGTACCTACAAGCACCCACAAGTACCTACAAGCACCCACAAGTACCTACAAGCACCCACAAGTACCTACAAGCACCCACAAGTACCTACAAGCACCCACAAGTACCTACAAGCACCCACAAGTACCCACAAGCACCCACAAGTACCCACAAGCACCCACCAGTACCCACAAGCACCCACAAGTACCCACAAGCACCCACAAGTACCCACAAGTACCCACAAGCACCCACAAGTACCTACAAGCACCCACAAGTACCCACAAGTACCCACAAGTACCCACAAGTACCCACAAGCACCCACAAGCACCCACAAGTACCCACAAGCACCCACAAGTACCCACAAGCACCCACAAGCACCCACAAGTACCTACAAGCACCCACAAGCACCCACAAGTACCCACAAGCACCCACAAGTACCTACAAGCACCCACAAGTACCTACAAGCACCCACAAGTACCTACAAGCACCCACAAGTACCTACAAGCACCCACAAGTACCTACAAGCACCCACAGGTACCTACAAGCACCCACAAGTACCTACAAGCACCCACAAGTACCCACAAGCACCCACAAGTACCCACAAGCACCCACAAGTACCCACAAGCACCCACAAGTACCCACAAGCACCCACAAGTACCCACAAGCACCCACAAGTACCCACAAGCACCCACAAGCACCCACAACTACCTACAAGCACCCATAAGTACCCACAAGTACCCCAACCGAAGTACCCCCAAGTACCCATAACACCCACAAGCACCCACAAGTACCCACAAGCACCCACAAGTACCCACAAGCACCCACAAGCACCCACAAGTACCTACAAGTACCCACAAGTACCTACAAGCACCCACAAGTACCCACAAGCACCCGCAAGTACCTACAAGCACCACCCACAAGTACCTACAAGCACCCACAAGTACCTACAAGCACCCACAAGTACCTACAAGCACCCACAAGTACCTACAAGCACCCACAAGTACCTACAAGCACCCACAAGTACCTACAAGCACCCACAAGTACCTACAAGCACCCCCAGTACCTACAAGCACCACAAAGTACCTACAAGCACCCACAAGTACCTACAAGCACCCACAAGTACCCACAAGCACCCACAGTACCCACAAGCACCCACAAGTACCCACAAGCACCCACAAGTACCCACAAGCACCCACAAGTACCCACAAGCACCCACAAGTACCCACAAGCACCCACAAGTACCCACAAGCACCCACAAGTACCCACAAGCACCCACAAGTACCCACAAGTACCCACAAGCACCCACAAGTACCTACAAGCACCCATAAGTACCCACAAGTACCCACAAGTACCCACAAGTACCCAGAAGTACCCACAAGTACCCAGAAGTACCCATAAGTACCCACAAGTACCCATAAGTACCCACAAGCACCCACAAGTACCTACAAGCACCCACAAGTACCCACAAGCACCCACAAGTACCTACAAGCACCCACAAGTACCTACAAGCACCCACAAGTACCTACAAGCACCCACAAGTACCCACAAGCACCCGCAAGTACCTACAAGTACCCACAAGTACCCATAAGTACCTACAAGCACCACCCAGAAGTACCTACAAGCACCACCCAGAAGTACCTACAAGCACCCACAAGCACCTACAAGCACCTACAAGCACCCACAAGTACCTACAAGCACCACCCAGATGTACCTACAAGCACCCAAAGTACCTACAAGCACCCACAAGTACCTACAAGCACCCACAAGTACCTACAAGCACCCACAAGTACCTACAAGCACCCACAAGTACCTACAAGCACCCACAAGTACCTACAAGCACCCACAAGTACCTACAAGCACCCACAAGTACCTACAAGCACCCACAAGTACCTACAAGCACCCACAAGTACCCACAAGCACCCACAAGTACCCACAAGCACCCACAAGTACCCACAAGCACCCACAAGCACCCACAAGTACCCACAAGCACCCACAAGTACCCACAAGCACCCACAAGTACCCACAAGCACCCACAAGTACCCACAAGCACCCACAAGCACCCACAAGTACCCACAAGCACCAACAAGTACCTACAAGCACCCACAAGTACCTACAAGCACCCATAAGTACCTACATGCACCCACAAGTACCTACAAGCACCCACAAGTACCTACAAGCACCCACAAGTACCTACAAGCACCCACAAGTACCTACAAGCACCCACAAGTACCTATAAGCATCCATAAATACCTACAAGCGCCCACAAGTACCTACAAGCACCCACAAGTACCTACAAGCACCCACAAGTACCTACAAGCACCCACAAGTACCTATAAGCATCCATAAATACCTACAAGCGCCCACAAGTACCTACAAGCACCCACAAGTACCTACAAGCACCCACAAGTACCTATAAGCATCCATAAATACCTACAAGCGCCCACAAGTACCTACAAGCACCCACAAGTACCTACAAGCACCCACAAGTACCTATAAGCATCCATAAATACCTACAAGCGCCCACAAGTACCTACAAGCACCCACAAGTACCTACAAGCACCCACAAGTACCTACAAGCATCCATAAATACCTACAAGCATCCATAAATACCTACAAGCACCCACAAGTACCTACAAGTACACACAAGTACCAAAGGCAGTTGGTTACATAATTTAATAGTGTGGGGGACCTTTTCCAACTTAACTTGTTAGCTCACACAAAGCTAGGTCCCCTTGTTTTTCAAGCACCACGAAATATGAACCAAATAGCTTTAAAAGTGCTAACATCATAAACTGACTCTTTACACTGCTTAAATATCGCAGATTGGAATGGTTTTGGAAATTTAAATTTAAACATACTTAGACTTAATTATAGTCACTGAAAATTGCTTAGCGGAATGTTAGGTGTTGTACCTTCCATTTAAGACCGTTTTCAAGTCTAACAAACGTATAGTTTTTCTAAAATCGGATTAACCGGAATGTTTTTTTCTTAAAATTTCCCATGTTATTTCTATGGGAAAAATTCCTGTTTTTCAACAAAAGGTGTGATGAATTTTATGGAAATGAAAACCACCCTTAGCAACTTTATTTTTTATAAAATTAACTAATTAATGGATCTCTTTGAAATTTTAACCACATATTGTGGGCCAGAATTGTAGTTCTGTGGAATTTTTTCAAAACAGTTAATGCAATACAAAAAAATCTACATCCAAACAAAAAACCCTCCTTATACATTAAGAGCAGTATGAAGTCATATCTAAGAGAGCTACCGCTCTCTCAGAATAAGAGAGCTACCGCTCTCTCAGAATTTTGGAAACCGACTTGGTTAATATCTGAAAGCGCTGGATAAACTTCTAGAATTTCTTGAACGTTTTTCTCCTCGCGGATAAATTTAACTCTGGCATTAAAAGTGGTGTCTGTCCATTTTAGAATTGATAATAAAAGTATCCTGAGTAGATTTGGCAATTTCTTCTTGCATAAATTTAACGTGACTTTCAATGCTCAATTCATCCTCCATGTCTTCATCAGCCTTAATGATTATTTTAATAGTATAAAAACAAAACTTTAGATACCCAAGGAAAAATGTACCTCAAATCTGAGTACTACTGTAGATTCGTCTCTCACTTTAGATCTACCAAATCTTTTTTTCATTTCAGCAATCTCAACTACATTTTTATGACTCATCCTATGGTTTTTAAACTTGGATTTTAGTTGATGCCACCAGGAATTATGAAAACCATTATCATTTACAGAAAGGGATTCTGAACAGTGGTAATTCTGAAGTTATCTAGTTTTCTTGAGACGCTCGAAAAACATTTTCTCAATTTTTCATGGGATAGATGAGAGAGATCAGCACAAACTTACATATCCTGGTTCAGGCACAAAACTTAGATGCGGGAATTTCTGTACTAGCTTTTGAGCCACAAATAAATGATTATTCGGATAGCTTAAAAAATAAGATTTTTTTGTAATACAAGAGAATTACAATTTTGAAATGCTTACTAAGAATATTTTTCCAGCAAATCGTTAAAAAGGAAAGATATAATTTCTCTTCCAATTCTGCGTTTTTGCTTTCGCTGTCTATAGACTGCGGAAGCATTGCAATTACCCCTTACGGCTGGGCGCCTTCTCCCCCCCCCTTCTGCCCCCAATTTTTCATGTGACCTGGGAGAATCCATCATAAATAAAGTTACTTTCATTTCAAACTTCCCGCTAGAAATACGAACTTCAGCGACATCTATACAAAGTCCCATAAATATTTTACTATTGAAGAATTAATTTTTTGGCACGACCGGGATTTGAACCCGCCACGTTTGTATCCACACAGGCACCAGAGTACAACGCCTTACAGACTGAGCTATTGAGGCTTAGTACCTCTCTGCGATTTTCACCAACAGTATCTCACTCTTCCCTCGACGGGCTAGCTATTTTTTTTGCCAGAGAGAAAGAGAGAGAGAGAGAGGAGGGGGACCACGTGACTCTCGTTACTAGAGTTTAGAACGGTCGACGACTGCCGCGCCCGCGTCTCAATTTCTTTTTAGTGCAAGGGTGTTTTATTTATTGGCGGCACATAGCTGTTACTAGAACTACAAAGTTTGTATGAGGCGTTAATATTTAATTTCGGTTTAGGGTTAGGCTGTTTTCGGTGTTGCTAGAACGGTTTTATGCGGCGTTAATATTGAATTTCGGTTTAGATTAAGTTACTGTACTGAAACAACAACTAATGATATAATTGCGTTCACTATTATGGTTTTAATTAGATTTATATTAACGAACTCCAACAACAACTAATATTATAATTACGTTCACTATTATGAACGTATCAGTAAGTTTATCACGCTCACATTGGTAAACTTATTCAAACTTCAAATGATATAATTACCTTCACTATTATGATTTCAATTCGATCGCTTAAAGGGGCTTTACGACCCCTCTCCCACGTTCCGAACAGCCCCTTTAAGTTAAAGTACTCAAACGAAAAAAAAAACGACTTAAGTTGATCACACTCACTTGAACAAAAAACTAATGAAATAATTACGTTAAGGTACTATTTAAGATACGCGATTGGTATTCAAGTTAACATACTTTTTAAGTTACGCGATTTCAGATTAGTTTAACGATTACTTAAATCCAATTAGAACTAGAACGGAGCTATTTATGTTAACATAATCATAAGGTTAAGCGATTGCAGATTAATTCATATCTGCCTAAAATTTAAACTCTTCTGAGTAATACATAAGTCGACAGTTTTAGCAATAAGCTTTATATCAAAAGGTGTTAAACAATTTTATTTCAAAAAATAACCCTTAATAATGATTTTGACCATGCACTTTCTAAGGTTATTTTCAGTTACAATTTTTCTTTTACAAAAATTATAATTTGAAGTTTAGATTTGCCTTTAAAATCTAATTATAAATTATTTAATTAACTTTTATTAATTTAATTTTAACTTTTAAGAGTAATCAATTACTAATCATCACTTATCTTAAGAAAAAAATTCAACATTATTTTTAATATTGAAATACTTATCTCAATCAAAATAAATTAAGAACTGGTAATATAATAATTACAAACCCTAGTTTAAAAATAAATGTCCTTGATTTCTATCACCAGAAGGATAAACAATTACCTAGAAGGCTAGAAATCAATTAAACCATGATAAAATTAATTTATCAATATCATCGCATCCCATTCTTACTACAAGTTCACTAACTTACCAGATCGAAATCTGACGCCTACCACGTTGTTTTAATTAATATAAAATTTAATTTAATCATATCATCATCTACTCGGATTCGATACACAAAAGACCGAGGCTTAACGTAGCTCGCGGCCATCTTTCTTGTTTACATGCGCTCGTCCAATGAGATAGAATATATATATTAAACCTAGAGTCACAATGTGAGATCACGAGATCGACGTTTCGCGATACACCTTTTGTCGAGCATGAATCTTTATCAAATACGGGTGGCGCCACCCTAAGAACATTTTTATTACCGTCTGCTGCTATAATCTGTGTAACAACTAATAAGCTGTCAAGATAGTTTTTAAACGTGTTAAATAAAATACGCGAGTTAAATAATAAAAACTCTAGTCCTTTTTAATCTAATAAATAGATGAAATAAAATCATAACGATGTTTCTGATTGCAAATAAACGAGTAAAAGTTGTAATTAGTTCCGCGAGAGGGTGACAGGTGGCGCTGTCATGTTTTGATAAATGTGCTTGATAAACACAATGTGTTTCGCGGTAAGCCGATTTGAATTGTAACTCTATCTATCTCATTGGGCTCGTCTAGGTTTGGAAGGAGGCTCAAAATTCATACCCCCTTTTTATGGACAAATAAGGTCTAGCTTTTTTTTAGTAGAGTGGAAGCTACGAGTCTCTACTCCTACAATACACATCCGTGCCTTCAGGCTAGGAAATAAGACTGGTATACTGGTTAAAAACCAGTTTATTAATAGCTTGGACCAGTTATTTTTTATTCATAACGTGAGACTCACTGGTCCCAATGACTAGTTTATTAATTCCTACTTTTATTAAAAGTTGATATAGGGACCACTATAATTATTGTAATTTTAACATAAATTTCGACTCCAGTTGTGCATTTTTGTATACACTCCTAGGTTGAGACTGGAGAGAGATTTTTTTTAGAACAGAACAGTGATGCCAGATTGAGGAAAATTTCCCATATCTAGGGAAATTTTGACTCCTAAAAACGGCAAAAAGGGAAATTCCACCAAAAATTTGATAAATCTAGGAAAATTCTATGCTACGAAATATTTTATTGAAAGCCAACCATCTCAACATAAAAAATTAAATAACTTCATCAAATTGACTTATTAATTACGTTGGATTCACACTAGATGGAACCAGAAGAAATATAAATAGGGAAAAGTGACTTTTCCCGGGACCAGTTTAATATTTAAGACACCAGGGGTCACTGCTCACTGGTACGGAGGACTAGTTTCGAAAAATACCTTATTCCCAAGCCTCCTAGCCTTGCGTGTAATCATAGCCCACTCGATCACGCGCATCACGACGCAAGCCGCTCGCGCTATAGTGTAATTTAGGTGTAACCGTTAAAAATTGTTGACTGGGATCCTAGAGTAAGAGACCCAAATAAAGCTTGGGATCCTTGAGAAAGACACCCATATTAGGTTTAGGATCCTAAATAATGAAGCCCACATATATATTACAAGATGAACGGTAACCCAAATCGAACTACTTGATCTACAATATCCAGATTGAGCCACCTACAACTGTCAAGTTCAACCAATGCCGACTCAATTTATAAAGGCCCATGCATGGTGCCTCGGGAGTAGGGGACCGGACCTTTTATCGGCCGCCTCTCCCAGAAGCTAGGTGGCGCTTTCTGTTGTATAAATATTTGAATGAATTTAAAGTTCGCGCCAAAGATATTTTGGCGCCAAAATGCATGATACCTAAAATATCGGTTTTTGCTAGCATAATTTTTAAAATTAAGTGGAAATACGACAAAATGACGATAAGAAAAATTTTTACCCTAGAAATTAACATATATCATTACAAAAATTATAGTATCTTATTAATGACCAGAATTAACATTTTGTAACAAAGTGGTTTTATCGCAATGAAAAATATCACACTCTTCCCCTTTAGTTTACATTCATTTTAACTTTTTAAATCCCGTCCCTAATTATATTTCATAATATAAGAAACTTAAACATAAACTAGTTAAATTTACTAACATTTGCGAAAATTATTTCCTCCACATCAAAAACAGTTGAGAACTCCGTTTCCAAAGAGTCTCTAACAGGCTAACAGTCGTATACTCCTCCCCCCCTCAACTGCATAGCCGTAGTTTCCCTCACTCTTATTGGCTCTTACACGGCGCGAAAACATTTTGAATCCTCTGTATCGGAGAGCGCCAAGTCGCTGTGCGGCACTTTTTGGCGAATTTGAAAAAGCGAAAATAAATTAAAAAACCGAGGCATGCATGGGCCTTTATAAATTGAGTCGGCATTGGTTCAACAGTGGGCTTGGGAACCTAGAGTAAGAAACCCATATAAGGCTTGGAATCCAAGACAAATATTTTTGTGCAACAAAAATGATAATTTAAGCTTCAAATTTTTTTGTTTTTGCTTTTGCGATTCGAGTAGCAAAAGCATTTGTCTGACCCTTGCTTTCTGGGTGCCTTTTCCCCTTTTTATTCGCGTGCGGAATCGCATTGAAATTTATAAATAGTACCTAGAACCATACCTAGGTGGCTTTGCAACCTCCACTGTATTTTAGTTATTTAAGAAACTATTAAGATAAGTGATGATTAGTAATTGATTACTCTTAATTTAAGTTAAAATTAAGAGGTAAACCAATTATTTTTATCGTTTTGAGGCAAATTTAAACTACCAATGATCATTTTTCTTTGTCAAAAATTGTAACTGAAAATAACCTTAAAAAGTGCTTGGTAAAATTTGTTATCATGGGTCATTTGGGTAATTAAACGATAATAGAAATATTTTATAGCGTATACTTATAATTATCTTTTTGTTTATCCAAAATTGTAACTGAAAATAATCTTGGAAAGTGTTTGGTCAAAATTATCATTAAGTTTTTCAAACGGCAATAAAATATAATGCGAATATAAAAACAAATTACTGTACTTAATTAGTTTTCTTAAAACATTTGTTTTAAAAACAAAGTTATCATTAGTGTTTATGTGAAAAAAATCACACTAAATTAATTTCATTCATAATCGAAAGGATATTTAATAAATAAGAAAAGAATAACGGAAAATAAAATTTCCGGGGTCGTAGAAGTTTTAGCCGCTAGAGGGGGCAGCGAAAGCATAATCTGGCCGGGGCCATCTTGTTAGCCGGCAGCAATTTGTGGGGCAGCTTTGTATATTTCTGCATTTGTAATGTATTCAGGGAAATCGGGCAGCCGATAGTTTAGCGAAAATTCACTTCTGGACAAAATTGCTTTTATTGGTTTTTTAGTGTTTTCACTATCCTATGAATATAAGAACGCTGTCTTAATAATTGTCATAATTAAAGATGATTGATATTATTTACCAAATTGAATTATCAGTTGAGCTACTGGCATCTGATTCAATGACCTTGGTGAAATAACCAATAATACTTAAAAAATTAAGGTGTTTTAAAAAAACCGTTTTTAACATGTGTCCAAGTTCATGACACTCTTGCTTTTATTCATGCCATGCCTTTTGTCCCACTATTTTTCCCATTTTTATGACTGACTCTATGCATTGAAAGGAAGTAACTAATTCTAGTTCTAGACATTCTAAAGACAAGCTCAAATAATTGTGGGACACATTTCAAACAATACAGCGGTATAAATAGTATCGAAACAAGAAACAGACCTCTTTATCAGATGTTTGTTCTGAGTTTGAAAGTTTAATTTTTTTTTTGAGCAGAGCTTTCTGGTTCATCAGAAGGATTTCCATTAAGTTTCTAGAGCAGATAAAGAACTTTTAGGGTTTTTTTTCTGGTTTGTACTATTTACAGGCAACTTACTAAGCGTTTAACGTGTATTTGGGCCTTATTTGGAATCTCAGTGTCCTTTTCAATGTTTACTAATATTTGTAAATCCTCATCTCTAACCTAAATAATGTCGTAATTTTCCGCTGTAGACCATTTCGACAGTACGTTGCCTACGGAATAAAAAAGAATTCCGTAGGCAACGGGCAGTAGGTCTGCAACTCTCCGTGCATCGAGGCACGTGGGATGGAAAAACCAACGGGGTCTTTTCTTCAAAAACAATTTTAAATCCAGCAAAAGTTATATTTAATCGAAGTAAAACTCCTTGTTTTTCCTTCATATTTTAATCCAAATTGTCTATTTGCTTAATAGTGTTTCATTGGGAAGCCCTGACATGAGCGGTTCCCGTATGAGTGATCCCATAATAGAGAGCTTTCAAATGGGATAGTAGTACGTCACACCCTCCCAAATGACTGGTGGCCATATTGGGTGGTCTCAGCTTCATGCCCGCTTTAAACCTACCAATATGGCAGCGTAAATTATGTCATGAGACTCAGCTACTCCTCCAACTGAAAGCTCTCTATAGGGACTTGGAAATTCGGGCTTAACTCCGCCCCCAGCGCCATTATGGTATGTTATTTTTAACAGAATGAAAGCTATATAAGCCCCTCCTCCTGGTATGTTTTTTAGCAGTAGTGGAAGGTAGCCTGACGTAGTACTGCCAAGTCCCTATAGCGATCCTGATAACCGTGGTTCCCTAAGTTGAGTAATTTCTTTCTCATCTATGGCAACGTCATAACCCTCTATCTCTTACCTTAGTGCTATCCCCTTCCGAAGGCAAATAGTATTCCCTATAGTTGCCTCCAACACATGGGATACACAGTTCACTCCCCCTCTCTACCGAAATTATTCTTTAGCAAGGACCGCATTCTATACATGTATATGTGTAAGAAAACTGGATCTAAAGTCGTAAAACTGGTGAGTCAAGAACAATATATACCCATACGGGACTATCAAACAGTGCGCATTTCCTCATTTCCAGTATAAGTTTAAAAATGACCCTACACTTCTTCAAACTCTTGTAAAATACGTTTCACAATTCCTTTCAGAATCCCAGCCTTATATTTAACTTCCAAACCGTCCTCGCGCCACGATTTTTGAACTATCAAAGTTGTTACTTTTACCAGTCCCCTTTATGATTACAATAATCCATGGAATCTCTTGCACTGCCTTTTAGCATGCATTATACTAACGAACTATCTAACTTACTAAATAACTGGGGATCCGTTGGTTATTACATAACCACGCGGAGTAAAAACTAGGTGAGGTAATTATATGATGATCTATTACTTAATATGTAAAGCAAACTGTAGGGTTAAGATGTTAAAAACTTTAGTTTAGCTGCTATTTCTAAATAAGCAGTTTTGAACAACGCCCCTATTTTTGTGGAATCGCGGCTGCTACTTCGGGAACTGCTCTTTTGGTAACTGCTGATACTAGGTACACCCGCCATCAATTATAGCGTTAACCTTTTGAAACTTGCAAGTGCTCTACATCAATGACTGTGTTGAAAAAGTGGTTACGCGAATCCCTTAAATTAATTTCTCATTCTAGAGAGTCCCTTTTTCCTACTTTTCTTATTTTGAAAAGGTTTAACACCTTGTAAACTATATACTCATTCAGAGGCTTGGAAGGAACCTAAATTTCTACTACAAAACTTGTTTTTCAATTTTAATTTAGATTCCTTTTAAGGATATAATTAAGTATAGACATAAAACGACAACACAAGTACCTGATATATTATATCATCTCCAACCAAATCATTGTAGGTTTCTTCACTCATAAGTTGTAATTTCAAGGCTTCTAATGAGTTTCCTAATATTTTAAGTTTCCGAACATTTTCGCCGTCTACAAGGGCACATACGATAGTCTCCATAATTTAAATGTTAAAAACACGGGTTAATTCTCTAAAGACAAATATATTGTTCGCCAATCGCTTGAACACAGATCAAAAAGTGAAACGTTCCTACCGACAACCAAAAACCAAATGCCGATGCAAAAGCAACCAAACCTTGTCGACACTCCTTCGGTACTGTATTTGAGGTGGCACAAAAGTTTATAATGTACGCCTTAGAGCGGTCAAAAAGAGGGCCGCTTCGACATTTTAACTTGGCTGACCGCTATTATTACTGGAAGTCTAAGTATAAGAAGTACAAGGGGTAGTAACTGTGACAGGCCCTTTCTTCGTAGGAGAAAAACAGAAATGCCGAGGATGTGTCATTTATTTGGTATTGAAGTAATTCAGATTTTTTTCGGGAATAAAAAGATAAAGTATGGATGTAAATATTTTATATTTTAGAAGTCAAAACCCTGCCCATCTTGCCGGGTTGGGGAAATCACTTCTTGTTCTGATTTTAATTCCCTTTCTTTTAACTGATCCACAGGCAAGATTCCTATTCATTTAACTAATAGCTGTTAAATAAAATGGCTTGATAATTAACATGAAAACATTACCTTTAATCTTTAATAATTTCAAAATAAGTGAGGCTTGGCCATCGCTGATTTTTCTCACTTTCTTGAGTTCCTTTTTTAATGCAAGTTTCCTCTTTTTCTGTTTTGTGATTTCTATTTGGGTCTGTTGGTTGAGCTCTGCACGTGCAAAAACATTGACTGTTGTCAACATATTCTACTACGGATTTACACTTTCTAGAGACCTTTTAATTGGCCATTCTCATTTTAAAGATGTTTAATTTTTACCATTTGTTGAGAAACTATTTTCTTGTAACTTTCTATCTAAACAAGATAGCTAGGCCGTTCATAGTCTTCGTCATCCAAAGACAAATTCAAAGAATCAAGAGTTCCATTTTTCGTCATTTTCTTTATTAAATCGCGTTTATTTATAAAATAAGTTTAGATAAACTATGAAGTTTCCGTTATTGCAGTTCCACTGAATCCCCGCAATGAATTATACATTTCGAAGTTTTGTTGTAGGCCACAAGAGCTCTTTCCTATTTCCAGTTCCTATTTCTAGTTAGTACCCCCTTTTACGAAAACCGTACCGAATCTAAAGATGTACACAGATAAGAAAAAGGCGTTACTGTGCGTGGCTGTTACCAGCTCTCTCCTCCCTGCTGTTACTAAAAATTCTTGGAAAGAGTGCAGTTTCAACCAGTTCTAAGAATCCTTTCCGTGACACAAAGGTATGGTAACTTGGAGGTTCTTGACGTTCTCTATTCATAGGATGAAAATGCAGTAACACTAGGTCTTTCGAACGTTACAATAGAGTAACCTCCATGGCTCCTAGCTTAAAAAACTCAAAACCAATATAGTCACCTTGAAATACGGAGAAAATTTATAAGACTTTCCTCTGAATCTTTGTGATCTGTTCTGAGTGACAAAAACTGAGTTATTGTACCTGAATAAAATATGGAATACCGTTGCTTTATGTGTCGTTTCTACTCAAAGCTTTTTCGTGGCTCTTAAGTCATATAAAAAATACTCATGAAAGTCAGAAAGACTTCAATATGGTGTGTGGTTTAGATGGTTGTGGAAGAAGTTTTAGAAGAATTGATACGTTTCGAAAACATGTTGCTAAATATCATAAACAAGTGATTGAACAAGATAAAGGTAGAAACGAATTTTTGTCAGACGAAATAGTAAATACAGAACTACCTGAACAAGGATATGACAATGATAACGAAACTCGAGAGGAACCAATTTTCGATCCGAATGAGAGATTGAAAAATAATTTAAAACCGGTAGATATTAGAGACACTATAATTAAGATACTGCTCAAATACAGAGAGGGGCATCAGCTTCCATATTCTGTAGTTGAGGGTTTTTCAAATGATTTGCTACAGTTTTCCCTTCATCTTTTGGAATTGCAAACCAAACAATTACAACAAGAACTTACGAATAAAAACATTTCTTTGAATGAAATCGACTTCAGCAAGACAATTGATACAGTACACGCAGCTTTTGAAAGTCTTAATTCAAAGTATAAAGTTCATTCGGCTTGTAAGACACAACTGGGATTAATCGAGCCTATGG
>JAEQBA010003125.1:0-40515 GCA_019434445.1 Phalangium opilio | reverse complement strand
CTTTTAACTAACACAGATGTTAAACCACATTGGTTGATAAAATAAATGGATATATATTATTTTGTATATTCATTTCAAAAATACATAAATTCACACAACTATAATTAGTGTGAAAAAAAAGAAAAACTGGTCCCCCTTAAAGGACCCTCAAAAACTAAACACCTCGATGATATCAGTAACATATCATTAAACTAGTAACATCTGTTAATACCCGAAAAAGGTTTCGCCCCATTCATAATCTACAGTTCAATATCTTGAAAAGAAAAAAAAATGAAATAACTCGCAAGCTCCTGGGCTGGGTTTATATACGATAACAGAGATTTTACGTAAGATATAATTTTACTTGGAGGACCTAACCGAAAAACAAAAACAAATCGATTAATCATTCGAAGTAATCAAATTATTCTCAACCGGTTTAGTATACCCGTCGTCATTTGATTTGATTATTTCACGGTTGATTTATTTTTGTCTTTTAAGAGTGTACAGACGTGTGTGTTTGTACTTATGGCGGCCACGGTCTTATCTCGGTTGTCCAATAAAGAAGGAAAGAAAGCCCGGGCCAAGTAAGTAAGTACTCTGCAGATATCTAGCGTTTGTTTAAGAGTTTGCCGCGATGTGGTTTACGCCGCGTAACGTCGGGTTCGTTTCTGATAACATTGAAACAAAAAAAAATATATTATATAGAACTTAATATCTTTATGAAAACAAACTCAACAAGGGTCCTTGGCCTTTGAAATGTCAAAATTAAACGTTATTCTATAACTTTAAAAACTCGATCGTGACGTAACAGTCTAGCCTTTTCACGCCCAAGGCAACAGAGATTACCCCTAGCTCCAGGGTTCGTACAAATTTTTTGAAAATAGATCATACACATTTTATATTATTAAATATTTAAGATATTTCAATATTTTTCACGTTACCACGAACCCTGTGACTGTTATCGCGTGAGGTTATGTATAAGTAAAAATATTCGGGTAAACTCCTATCGTTTAGAGCTACTACCAATTCTTCAAACAAGTGTTTATTTTCTGTTCCGCTAGGCCGGAAATCCTTGGCAAGAAAAAACATAAAACTAAAAATGTTATCGCGTTATGATATCAATTATTATATCAACGGTTATTACGCTCCCTTACATACCAGTATATAGCGTGATAACTCCTGTTGCTTGAAGCGGAAAATAACTTTGTTTGTTTACATTTTGTGTGAAAATGCAGTCTAACCCCGAATTAATAAATTTCCAAATGCATTCATTATTCTACAGAGAGAGAAGGCAAGAGTTTCTTGGAAAACAATAAGACTCGTGCATCAACTTCACTCTTGATTTAAGTGTATGAAAATTGAGATAAATACGTCATTTCAAAACACTAATAATATTTTGTTAAATTAGCTGCAGAGCAAAAGAAATACTTTAAAAAATAATTTCAAATTTAATTGTCATTGAGACATCTTTTCCATAAGCAGCTAGTCGACGCGTAGAAAAGTGACGTTGGGGAAAATTAAAATTCAACTCGAAGGGTTTATTAATTAAATTTAAACATCAAACGTCTTCTGTTAAACTTCATCAAGCTTTTAGTAGTCAATTATAAAATCATTTGAGACTATAAAGTTAATACAATGAAATTAAAACTATAGTCCGACCTTCCTCTTACAGCATTAAGTCTGAATTTTAATTTTATAAATAGCTAATTTGTGTCGCTTGTTAAACTTTGTAAAATCCCGTGAGCAGTTCGTTGAAAGCTTGTTATCGGTTTAAATCTAATATTGAGCTTGACTTTCAAATTAACTCTAGCTGAGAGGGAGAAGGGGGGAGAAGGGGAATCGATAATGGCGCATGCGTCAAACACCCAAAACTCTACCGGTAACTGTTGTTCCCTTCCAAGGGGTGCTTATTTGCGAAAAAAAAGGTATCGCCGAAAGAAAAATTCTCTCTCCTCTCCGGGCCGTTGCGAGTGACGTAGCTGGATCCCAACAGCCTTTGGGAAGTAGATTTTTGGGGGTATTACGCGGATTTCAAAAATGTCTGTCTTAGCAAAATGCGTGAAGTGGAATATTTTTCTTCTCTCCCGCTTCCTTTCTTGCGCTTCACCCAGAGTAGTTAAATTTATGAATTTTATCCTGATATGCGTTCTCATCTTTATGTAATTAAAATTATTTCTCTTGGGTATTGAGGAAATAATTTAAAAATAGGCAGATTACAATTGAATTGATGTTCAATCTTAATTCTTAATGGAAAGTTGTAGCTAAGCCTTGGCCGCTATAATTTATGAAATTTAGAGTTTAATAGTAATACCACTCTTGTATTGCTTGAAATTAGCATAAAAGGGGTCCTTTTAATCCTTTATGGTTACCTTATTTAAAACTTGAAAAACTTTCAAAGCTCGAAATTTTTAATTTTCATTTTTAAGCAACCGCCGTAGGAGTCAGGACGCGGCAAGTCCCCCGGTCCCCGGCCAAACAAACTTCGCACTCGCTCGTTACTGGGTTCTCGCCTCTCGGCTTCCCGCGTTTAAGTTTCCTCCTATAGGAGGAACGGGCCATTATTCGAGAGGATGCTCAAACGCGAAGTCTTGTTTCCTTTGGTTCCCCGGGATCCAACCACGTCATAAGCAGGGAAAAAACCAAAGTATTGCCCCCCGTTTTTTGAGCCAGATTTTTCGTTTTAAAAAACGGCTTTATAAGCCAACCTTATAATACGAAGTTTCTATAAGAACCTTGGTTCCCTTCCTTATCTATAGGAAACTTTATCATGTCGAGGCAAAAACAAAAATTGACGCCAATTATGAACTAAGTTCACGTACGCATTACGATATAGCAGTATGTGGGTTAAATAACACATAACGAGCTTTAGAAGTACTTATTTTTAAAGGCAGGCCGGGTCCGGTCCGGGCCGTAAAAGAAAACATAATAAACTCCTCCTTCATTAGATTTTTCTTAACTGTTATTCTTAATTGAAGCGAAAAATACGCTATCTCCAAACAGAAGCTCGTAACTTGAAATAAAAATAAAATCTTAAGGTTTTTACATACAGATTCATTGTGAGCGTTAATAACAATTTTTTTCAATCTTCAAATGATGTACTTCTGCTCGTACAGTAATTACGAAGTTATAAATGCAACGAAAAATTTTTTATATTAAAGCTAATTTACCCTAGGGGCTTTTAAACCATATATATTATCATTACGATCATTAAAACCAAAAGTTATAGTTTAAATGATTGGCTATTGGATTTTTGACTATACAGGGCGTGAAACGCGGTCGCCTTTGCTATAAACCGAACACACAATTGATAAAGCATTAGCAAAGGCGGGAAAATAACAACGTACACTCGTTAACCGTGAAGGTCTATTTAATAATCGTGTTTTCGACCTTAATCTATCCCGTACTTTCTCCGCGTAACATTGACTAAAATTATTATATATTTTTTATCCATCTATTCGGTTATAAGGTTAGGTTTTGCCGATTTGGGCAATAACCATTTTGCTCAAAACGATATTCTACTTTTTTGCAAGCGGTAGACCGTGTTATTGATTGGTCAGTAAAAATCAGCTCTTGTCCAATAAAGTATACAGGGATATTCGGTCCATGTCCGAAATATTAAAATCATTGTAGGTCAAAATAGATATAGTCGTGTTTGGGATTGCTTTACACGCTTAGAAGGGAATGAATTTTCATTTATAGAGGGTTAAGAATTATATCCATTCTTAGAGTGTTAAACGTGTATATATAGGAAGTCGTAAAATGAAGTTGATCAAAACTTATTTAAAACCAATTTAAAATTACGAATAAATATTTTTATCGTGAATACATTAAATACCTCGAGGAAAATAAAATTTTCGATTAGTAAAGCTTAAGCTTTCCCTTAAAAAAACAAATTGGAGCAGCATTTTCAAAATTTACCGAAAAGAATTAACATAAATTCATTATTAGATTGAAATGAACAGAAGAGAAGCCCTAATTTAAAATAATTCCTCGAGTCAATAAAGTAAAAACATGTTTTCAAAATTTTAACTTCGACTAACTGAAACGAAAACCTATTAAATATCAAATATTCTAATTAGGCCCCACATTAAATAATTCCCTAACTTTCACTTTAATTGCGTTTGAAATATTTTAAAATTTATAACGAGTGATTTATGAAAATTTTAATATTAGTTTAATTCACTAATATCCTTTTGTAATACCCTCCTTCCCTCGACGACATCCGATGCGAACTTCAATAATTAATAAAACCTTCGTAAGACAAATAAGATTCAAATTAAATCTTCTAATTGGTAGAGTTACGCTTGGTCAAATATTACTAAAGTATACTTTCTTTTATACGAATAATTTAATAACTAGAACAAAATAATGAAAAGCTCTTGAAACTATTCAATTATTTATCTAATAATTAATTTAAGTGACCTAACGTTACGATTAATTAAACAAGTAGACCGAAATTTATACAATCGGTGGTATAATTATTGGTTCCCTTTGTTTAATATTTAAGGAATGACAATTTGCCAAAGGGATTAATTAATCACGTGTTCAAATAGCAATAGAGGAAAAGGGTACAGCGGAGATACACCTTATTCAAACTCAAATAGAGGAAAATTAGATACGGAATTTCTCAATTAAAATTTGTTTTAAATAAGAATTGGTGGTTTACAATTCGGTTAAGAGTGTTAATATTTTGCGTGATAGACAAATTAGTCATTCCGGAAGTCTGGAACATATTTTAATTCATAAAATTTTATATATATTTAACTTTTATATTTTAAAAATAAAAACAAATGTTTTCATGTTTAATTAAAAATATTTCTGACATGACGCGAGCTAGCGTGTGTAGGAAAGTAGACCCGCTGCACGTATTTCGTCTACAACACCGTAGAATTTTTGCAAAACAGCAATTATTAGGGCGTTATTTTCAAAATATACGGAATACATAATTTTGTCTGCAAGTCTGGCGTACTGTACGCGTCATGTTTTTTTCGCATATACAACGAAAAGCGACGTAAAACATTAAATATACTAAATTTAAAAAAAGGTGCTAAAATTTGAAAATAATGCAAATTTTTCATAGAGAGATTTTATAGATTCTTTGAGAATGCAAAAACCGCAACTTTATATCTAAGATAAACAGCAAACGGGGGGAGAAAGAAAAACATGGAAAATAGTAATTCACAAATTGCCCCTTTTCTTTTTTTAAATGCAATTTTTAAACAAAAGCTTTTACGGGTACGCGATATTACAAGCGCTTTTCCCATTTAAAATACACTCGTGGCATCTAGTTTAATATCCAATATACCTTAACGCTTGTAAAAGGTAAACCAACTGCCATTAGACTATAGAAGGAATGAAAGCAGCAAAGAAAAAAAAAAGGCACTTTTCTACTTTCACCCATTTAAGGAGTCACGTAGCATTTTTAATGATAAAATTGCGTTCGGAATTTTAACATTAGTTTAAAAATATTAAAGGCCACGTAGCTCAAGGCGATAAAAATTGGCTAAAAGAAATAATAAGAGAGAGAGAGAGAGAAAAAAAAACGGTATTTCAATTTTTTTACCGTTTTTTTCGTTGAAGAATTCTTAATAAACGATAAAATACGATATACTCATAGAGGTAAATGTGGCGATTAGAAAAATACTGGTTTTTCTCCCTCAATATCTTTGCCTATTTTTTATTCTTTCTTTCCCAAAGGGATAGCGAAATGAAAAATTAAATAATTTTACTAATTAGAAATACAATTGAAGGAATATTCATAGAATTTTGATTAAAATACCAAATTTCTTTTATATGGCTGTAACCGGAGCAAAGGGCAGTTAACAAAAAGATATATTTTGAGGATTTATGGGGACTTCAACGTATAAAGCCAACCATAAAAAAATATCACTTTAATTGCAATTTCTGAGTTGGCTAATTTAATATTTTCGGGGCACTAAGATTATCGTGAATATAAATTAAACAAAATTATCATTAAACCCCCTTTTTTCCCCCAATATAATATAATTTTCTACATTTCGTAATGCAACGTGATAAACCACAAAACATCTTGTACAAATACTCCTAATTATCCCTCAAAACGTGCCAACTAATTAAAATTAAAAAACCTACTGATGGAAGAAATACGCTCGCTCCCTTTTAAGCTCCCCAAGAAACAGAACTCGAAAAACTAAAAACGTAAAAATATTATTTAAAAAAAAAAGAAAAACTTGATGTTCTAGGCATAGGATTTATTTAAAAAGTCAAAAATGTTTTTAAAACCGGTTTAAAAAACGCCCAAACCGAAGACCGGTCGGTATACGGTTAAGAAGACTTTCCTAATTTATTAGAGGTTATTTCTTGGTGAGCGCGAGTTTGTGATATTTCCTTGGTTTTTTCGTTTTTATATTTTTTTAATATCATGAGGGGCAAAAGAAAAAAAATTGAGGTGAAATTCGATTTAGCAGCTCTTACGAAGATCAATAAACAATATAAAATTTTTTCCTCTCCTTTCCTAGCGCCTCTGGTTCCAAAGAAATGTGTTTTCTAACATCGCGAGGACCCAGGAATAAAAATTGGATATTTGATTACGAGAGACCGGACCAATGCCAATACAGATAGATAACAGACCCGAAAAAAGCTTCCCCTAGCTAAAGGAAACAGATATAAGAGCGTGTTTGACTGTTTCCGATGGATATTTTTGCCTTTTATTGAAGTTTCCTTCGGTTTATCTCGGTTAAAAACGTCTAAAAATGTTTCCTAGCAAATATTTCACATTTAACAGGGTATAACATAGTTTGTTCAAATTTACTACCATAAAAAACTTCAAAATTTTTCATCCGAGATGTAATTTCAATTAAGTTTGGTATATAAAACCTTCAAAACTGGTTTGGGAAAAAGATAAGTTTTTAAAAACAGCGATTAAAGTCATGTTCTACGTTATAATACACATGTAGTATAAATTTTGGAAAACTTGGCTGTTACGAAGATAATTTTACAGCTTTACATACTCGCAAAGTACGTTTAAAACTATAAAATATTCGACATAAACATGTTTTCCATATAAAATCAACTTCGTCAACAAAATTCATTTAAATCCCTTTAACTTTACAGCTTTCGATTGTGTCAGCTGTCTAATTATCACGCGAAGATTTGCATATTTCACCCCAAAACATAAAACTTGACGTTTCGTAATTTAATATTAACATAATTGAACTTGATAATTGTTAAAGATAATTATTCGAAATTATAAAAACTGACCTTTTGATTTAGGGCGTTTTCGGTGTAGCACCACATAGCACCAGAAACGATATTTGATTGTTTTAATTTAAATAAAGCGTAAAACGAACAGTTTTCGCGATTTAAAACAGAAACGAGAAACAAAAACTTGGGTAAAAACTCGATTTTTTCGACGGTATTCGGTAACTGGTAAGCCACTGCTTCGTACAAAAGCGCTAAGGCCTAACGAAAGCCGGGCGATACGACGGAATTTTTCGACTACTTCGGGACGAAATCGGACCGAAAATGGCTCAAAATCTTTAAAATCCTCTTTCGGAAATCATAATTTACCGTGACAGACGACTTAATCGCGTTATTTCGCCGCGAAAATTAACAAAAACGTAGAAAAATAGCGGAAACCGAGGGCCGACTTCCTTTCGCTAAAGGCACCGAGCTCTGACTGGCAGTGGCGGGAGATTTCTCTCTGCACGGAGCGCGAGAGGGAGATTCTCGGCCCCCGATTGGCTACCGGCGAAAGTAGACTAAACGCCGCCAGTGCCAGCGTACAAATTAAAAGAAAATCGCTTTAAACCTAGCGTTTTTCAGCCTTTGCTTCGGAATTCTCGGGGAATTCGAAAGTGAAATTATCACGGCGGCTTAAGAAAATACGGCAAATTCTTGGCAATTCCTCAAAAAATTATAAATTTTCCGGAGAGCGAGTCGGTTCGAGCGCGGCCATGATAGTAGTGACAGCGTTAGGGTTAGCTTCGCTCGATAAACTTAAACCACGGAGTAGAGATAACGGGAGTAGAAATATGCCCCCGCGTTGAAAAAACACCAATAATAAAATTGAACAAAAATGAAGAAATTACCTTTTTCTCAACTTCGTTTTCGTTTAGCGATTGAGTCCGTAATTTATTGGTTAAATACCTAAGCATTGTCCAGGAGGCGAGCGGTAATGCGGATATTTCTGACCAACAAACGGCCTTTCTCTCAACTAGTTAAAAGTAATTATATATCTTTAAACTTTGACCCGGAATTTCGTATCGAACTCCGAAGGAATGGAAGCGGATGTAGGAATAGGAATTTCCGTTAAGGATTATCAAGCCAAGTACATCCTCAAAGGTTTAATTAATATTGCGCAAAAACAACCAACTCCTAAAAGACTTATAGACTTTTTGCCAGAGTGCGGAACAAAGATCTAGTTCTGACCACTCATCTCTGAATCTCTCCTAACACTACCGTTACGTTACTGCTTGTGTTCAGCCCAAATTACAACACTGTTTCGACTCTGGAGCGCGAGCGAGCAATCTGTATGGAGGGTTAGGGGTACGAGATATTCATTCCCCCGTTGGACTAGCTCACATCCCAAAGTTGTAGGGGAGTCAGCTGTCAGATTGGAGCGATTACCGCGGTATACTTTCGCGAATAAACATCTTAAAAACACGGCGTTTTATCTAAAAATACTTATCGTTCAATGCTAATTATTATTACACAAAATTTAATACCAAAATCTGGCGTTTAAACCTTAAAATTTACGGGATATCCCTTATTACGACTATACGAAAAATCCTTCAAGTTTCATAAATGGACTAGTCCGCGGTTCGATTGGTTAAAACGCAACACGTGACGTTGTAGCTAGTGGCGCCAGTTTGTGGCGGGATTTTCTACTTCGGCTTATAGCTAGGGTGGCTATACTTGAAGCGAAGAGAAATTACACTCCCGGGTTCGGAAAGGACATAAGACGGATTTTTTTGACAGAATCGAACCCAAGTTTTTGTTCCTGGGAGTTTATCAATAACACACTTCCCCGGGAGGATTTTTTTGATCAGAAAAACCTCTAAAACAAACCCCGCTGTCCGCCAAAGTATCTTGTTCCGACAAAAAACTACAAGACAGCGAAACGCCAGGATGAAAAAAAAAAAATCTATTTCCGAAATGCCATCCTTACTCCCCGCGGCAAATTAGAGCTTGGCTTTCTTCGCGGTAAACCAAAATCCAACAACGAACCAATCATGTTAAAGAAAACAAAAAATAAAGAAAAACAAATAGTTCAACTCGAGGGTACAGATACTTTGGATCTTCTAATACTACACTGTCCTTTAACAGTTCATCATAGAATTCAAGAGTATCTATCCCCTCGATAAACGATCAATAGCATCATTTGATTTTGTTTCAGGCTTAAGAATAAAAACTAAAAACAAAGTCAAAAGTTAAAGAGATAGCTTCTAGTTTAGAAGCCAATAAAGGTAGATACAGGGAGCATATACCTTAGTATTCGAAATTTAACTTGGAAGCCACTGTCCTATACCTTTCAAATACCCTATAAAAATACCTATCTCTTTTAATTCTAATACAATCTATATAAAAAGTTGATGATATTTCGCCATCTCTACACCATTTGCACAACTATTTATTCAGCGACACACACAGAGAGAAAATGTCTCCGTATAGATAGACACCGTGCGAGAGGCATTTTCCCAACGAAATTCATACAAGATTTAGTATACGAAAAAGGCTAAGAGTTTCCCGTACAAAATTGAGTAAGAAACCGCGACGCACCTAAACCGCAAAGCCATCAAAATCTCATTTCAAAAAGTAACAATAAAATTGGAGCTGAATTATTTGGCGTGTGTTTGTACAGTATTTTATAAAGTAGGGAAAAAAAGTCAAGTATAAAAAAAGGTTTTACTTTTGATAGTATATCAAATGTGTTCAACTAATGATGATAATAATGCTAATACGGTACCTGTATAAAAAAAAAATAAGTAAATAAAACGCCCAAATAGTTGAAACTGCTTGAGAAGTTCAACTATATAAATGACGTGCTATGCGTTGTCGTTCTTTGTTAGCACCAAAAAAAATGTACTTTAACGTAATACACAGGAAACTATATATATATTGTGCAAAGGGTGTTGAAATAAGCTAGCTTAAGGGAAACAGCTGAGCTAACTACATTAGAGGGGATCATAGATAGTTGGAAAACGCAATTAAAATTACATTAAACGCCTTTATACGAAAGTTTCGCTTCGTTGCTTCATTTGTCGTGTTATGTATATATTTTCTTTTTTATATTTTAAATTGATTTTAAATGGTTTCGAGTGTACATATTTATTTACCAACAACCGAGTGTGAAAATAAAAGGTAAATACGCTTTATTATTCCAGGGTCACCTATGATAATGACTTAAAAAGACGATAACTCGAAAGAATACTTAAATTCAAAACGACATTTGAAATAAATATTTTGACAGATAAGATAAATATAGTGTGACCTACGTAAAAAAAAACCTTAATTTATGCTTCTTAACAGCTCATCGACATTTCCTGGTTGATTCTCACGATGACAAAATGTAGAAAAGAAAATTTACGCTAATTTGATCCCAATTTTAATTTTTTTTTTCTTTTCCTTTATATACGATCAAAAACCAGTTTAGTAATTTTTGGTTTATTTTTTTTTTTGGCGGTTGGGGTCGTGTTATTGGTCGAGATAATGCCTAATGCTTTTTCATATTTATCTCTATAGTTCGTCTCGCTTAAATTACGTTAACTTATAAATAATTTCAAGGTCAAGGAGGGGAGGGGAAGGGGGTCTTCACGTCGTAGTCTTATTATATGTTTTTATCATCGCATTGTATTGTATTGTAATTCAAACGATAATAATGATTGATCATCTTTCGACTGAACTAATAGTTAAAGTTTTCTTAGCTCTTATGTTAATTAAATATTGGGGGGGGGGGGGGGGATAACGATTAAGATCGTGTATATTTTTAATTAAGGTTTAGAATTACCAGTGATGTCATCTTTGTTTTAATCAAAAGAAATATTATACTATAAACTCTGTTTTTTATAGATGAATTTTTCTGTAATTTTTCTTAGGAAGAAATCTAATCATCAATTTAAGTTAACCTTGAGATAATTGATCCAGTGTCTCAACTTAGCTAAGAAAGGGTTAGGGTTCAAGATGTTATGATCACATCACCTAATCTCGAACTTAATCAACTTGTTTAAGTATAATAAAAAGTTAAAACTTTTTAAGGAACTCAATCTTTTTACCACGACGATTTTGGGATCGCCTCCAAAATAAGAATCAGGGTGTATTAAAAGGCACGTTTTTCTTGCAGCCCCCCCCCCTACAGAAAGAGGGTAAGGTATAAGAGGTTTATTAAGTTTTAGCGTCACGTATAAATACGGTTTCCGACTTCTCAGTATCAGAAGATAATGAAAAATGAAAAAAAAAAAAAAAATTAAAAACATCAAATCTCTTCTTACGGTTTTCACCTTTCTTATATATCAAGTTCGTTAAAAGATAAAAAAAAAAAAAATTGGCCTAAGGGGCCAAGCATTATACCGAATTATAGCTTGCCATTACAAAACCTATTATTATATTAAGACGATTTGAAAAATCCCTGAAGCTTTTTCTTAATAATCTAACGTATTCTTTTCTTTTCTATATTCTCTCTCTCTCACTCACTCGACTTTATTTTTACCTAATTTCCGCGAGTGGTCCGATCCTCGTGTACCCAAATTAGGCCCGAGGTGCTAGCTATTACGATGTAAAATCCATTATAAGTAATCAAAAATTCAATTTTATCTTAGAACAAAAGTAAGTCTAAAGAAAAAAATGGTAATTTGTACTTAGGGTATCAATGAATATAAATTTATGTAAATGATTTTTTTAAGAAACAATTTAAAAAAAAAAACTGTTCAGCACGTGCTCAAGTAATTTGGCGGGTATATTTATTTATAAAAAAAAATATACCCTATTGTAAGTTTTTAACTTGATCACGTGTTTAAAAATAAATAATTCTAATTAGAGTTTCCTTATTTATGCTCAGATTTTGATGAAATTTGTCTACTTTTGAAGCTCTTGAGGACACTATTCCCTCAGTTGTCCACACACACGCGTCAACTTCACCCTGGACAGTCTTAATTAGTAGGCATATTATTAAACAGCTTGCACGCCATAAACTATTTCATTTTTTCTTCGTTAGTTTGAATTTTAATTTTTAGAAGAAAAGTGAGTGTACAATGTACTGGAAAAATTCTTTATATATAAATTAGATCCTTAGAATTCAGGTTCTATAACGAAAGTAAAGGTCTTCCCTACGACTACATTTTAAGTAATAAATTGGAATATTTCTAGCCGAGATGATCAACTAACACGGACTTAATGGCTAAAATAACCTTGGGGAAAAAATATATTTCAAGCCAAATTATTAAATTACTAAAAAAAAATTGTCGTTAAGCGAAACTAATTTAATCGTGTTAATAAAAATCTTCCAAAGTTATTGAAGCGACAATTCCGAAGAATTTCTATATTTTTAAAGCCAAAAACGTCAATTTATAACAGAAATGATTACTCAAAATTAATACGTTGCGTAGTTAATTTGCGATATAAAAATATTTTGAATATAATTAAATCAACCATATGGAATACGGAATAAACTCGCTTAATAAATTTCTAGTTTCGAATAATTTCTTGACAACCCATAAATTAGTAAAAGAGAAAAATCATTTAGTTTGGCGCCACTATGATGTGTTTTGAAAGAGTAAAATATATTAATTCATATTTATTCGCGCCACTCGCGTGTGTAAATTTAAGTTGAATTCAAAGTACACCTGACAGCTAAAATAAACCAATTAAAGTCCACGTGCAACTCTCAATATTGTAAGAATTTTAGCCTTAGATCCTATCAAGAGCTCAACATTAATTACAAATTTAAAAAATACGACGAGAAATATTTTAAAATAAATTTCATTTAATGACCCTTCTTCAGGTAGAAGAGAGGTCAATATTTGAAATAAAAAAAAAAATACGTAATACCACCACGCGAGGGTTGAAATTACGTAGGCGTTGTCACATTTGAAATCGAATAAAAAGGTCATAACAGGAGGAAACGACTATAACCCTAACCCAAACCAACGGCAATACTTATCTAATTTTATTAAGAGAGATAATCTCTCATACCCCGTTCCATCCCACGGGATTAACTTTTATATCTCTGACCGATAAGAAATAATACACTCTTCTCTTCTGTCGTATCACACAGTGCACATTGGTGCCTGTGTTTTTCGATTTCCCCAATTATTTTCTACCATCTGCTTCATGCACATACTGAATCCACTCGTGTACTTTTATAACTTGATAGGGTAAAATTATTACTATTTTTCTAGGAATAAAAGAGGCCCACCCAATTTAATCTTAATTAACGAAAAATAAAAAAAGAGGAACGAACATACATGCATGCAGCCACAGCCTAAACTATAGCACTTCCGTGAAGAGAAACGTTCGATTACGCGTTAGATGGGACAATGGTGCGGTAATAAAGGCGGGAATATGGTGCCTAGAAATTTTTGGGAGAGGTTTAGTAATTTATACAGTATTTTAATTTGAACCTATATCGAATAAAGCAAATTAAACTAAATTAAACTAGAGTTAAATGCAATGGTATTTGACTGTAACAAAGATATCCCAGGGTTTCTCCTTTTGAACTTGGGGAACAGTTCAACAAACCGTCTGTTAATTATACTTTTAAATAAATCTAATGGGTCATCCGTCTTATTGGGCTATATTTTAAATTCACTGTTCTGTGGCATTTCAACTTAAGTACTCAACCATTCCGCATATAATTATGATTTCGGTGGAAAATATCCTTTCCCTCTATTTCCCAGAATATTCAGGTATATCTTCCTGCAATTTAATTTCCCATATTTCTTTTTTAACAAGGTAAGTTCAGTCCCAAAATTCCAATAATTACGCAAATTTAATTTAACATATAAACGAGGTGGGGGTGGTTGGTAGGATGAGGCCGAATCAATAAATTTTGGGAAACATTTTCAATTTCAAAATATCACAACCATATATACAACTACATACACTTTTACAATCGAACCATTTTATACGATATAAGCGAGTAAAACTTTATAAAACGAAAAAAATTACATATTGTGCATGGAATCGGGGCCAGGCTAAACTATTTCGGCAAACCTTCGATCCATTTATTATTCGATCAAAATGGCCGCGTATCGGACTTTGCAGCGGAGTTCAAGGCATTCCAGGGTACCTTTATCTCCTTAAACAATGCCCAAGTTATATTGTTTCGTTCAGACCAACCAACGTTGTTATAGTAGACTATTGTCCTCCTTAACGGAATATTATTATTATTATTACGGTTTTGGAGGTTCCTTCTCTCTCGGACCCTAATCTATTAATCGAACAATTCATCTTGTACTTAAGAGAGTACGTCACGCTGGACGAGGGGATTTTAAAATATTATTTCAAAGGGACACGCGTTCTATAATATGAGAAATAGCGCGTGGACATTAATCAATGAAGGAAGAGGGGGTCCAAGCTAGGGGTCTTCGCATTCCAAACTCTAGAATACATGCACGGGGGCCCTGAGAGTTATACGAGAACCAAGCCGGGGATCGAGAGTCAGTTTCCCCGTTCCACCACCAACACCCCAACTTAAAGTTCCAAGTTAGCGTGTTTCGGGAGAGCCGTCCGTTCTAAATGCATCGATCAGATGCGTAGACGCTTTACAAGTTTACAACGGTGGACAGCATCAATAGTGATGGAATGACACACAACGCCGCTGCCGCTGCTGCTCTATATCTAATTTTTCCAATAAATATTCCTCAAAACTCTAACGTCAACTCGGAAGATGATGCGCTCTTAAACAGGAACTAAGCTCAAGGTCAGTTAAGTCATACGGTTAAATTATGGACGGCGTAATGATTCGTTACGATAATAAATGAAAGTAGTTCTAATCTGCACACTTTAAGAGACTACATTTTACTTCGTCTTATGGGCCAGTTACCAAACTTTGGCCTTTTTTTATAAGAGGGGTGGGTCAACTGTTAGTTACGAACGGACCTCAACCTTGACGGGTAGACATTCAAATTGACCTCCCGCTGACTTAAACACATATTTACGCCTTAAAAATAGACCTATTTTGATTGAGTGCCTGCATTCCTGATTCATCTTCATTCTTGACACTTTTAACTCAAAGATTTCAGAAATTCTTAAATGAATGCGCCATGAGGAGGTGTTCGGTAAGGTGTTCTTACAAAATTATTTTAACTTCTGCAGGCGCAATTTAAGCAACTCTCGCGCTAGGAAATTTACTATTCAAAATTGGGGCTCTCAGCATCAGACTAGGGGCACTCTCTCCCGATGTCGACCTTACGAGAAGGAAGGTCAATTCGTTAATTGGCGCGAAAAAGCGCATCTGCCCGTCCTTGTCAACATTGACAAATCTATTCGGGTTCAAGAGTTTCCTTCTGATGAAGAACAGGGCAATGATTTTTCACTGGGCTCTATCCTATAATGAAAACGACCTTCCCAAGTTAGGACAGAGCAGAAAAATGGACTTAAATTATTAACGTTTCATAGCGTTACTAAACAAACATTTCAGATAGTTATCCCTAGTAATTTATTAAGGCCTACTATTAACGGATATCTTCTGTTGTTCACGTTTAACGACATCCATCATATGAGACAGAGCGTTTCTTTTCCCATCTACGCAGCCATAGCAGAATTAATAAACATTATAGCACTTGGGAGCTAGCAAATGATTAAATTAATGAAAAAGATTCAAATACATTTCAACAGAAGTAGTATAATAAGAAGTTATGAAGTTTGAGCACTATGATTCATTTCTTTAGGTTATGAGCTTCTGACTCGAATACGTATATATATAAGCTTAGGTTAATATAGGGAATGGGGACTGTAAGATAGGACACTAGCGGGTTAAGCTCGTAAAAGAAATCTGCTCGTAAAATGTGTGCAAAAAACGCGGTTACGGTGCAGTTTTCCCTGACTAACCCGGCACTTTTCCCTACTTCATCCCGGGGTTTGCACTCTAGAGTATACTCGTAAACTCGACCAACTTAAGACTGCACTAGTACTTAAACCCTGTTATTGCCGAAAAATCCCCTATTTCAGTATGCCCATTCCACGCCTTTCATAACGGTACCGTCTTGAATTGAAACAATGTTTATAGATCACGTATTGGGAAGTTTTTCGTCGGAGATAGGGATGAATGCCGGTCGATCCCAGTTGGAACATTCACCGTACGCAACCTTTGCTGCAATTACAAGGATAACGTAGCATTTACGGACGTCATAGATTAGGATGAACTTTGTTGATCACTCCATTTAACTTGTCACTAGAGACTATGACGGAGAATGCCAAAGGAACATTCGGGCTTTAATGGCAAGCTGTACGGGGATTTGTTATACATTATGTATGTGATGAGGATGAAGGAGTTTGCTAGCTAGAATAGCTTAGTACGTACGCTTTTAGTGACGCTGCTATGAAGCGGGAACAAACAGCGAACACTCACATCAAAAGAGATTGGCGTCAAGCAGACCAGACTAGCTGGAGAGGTGGTTTTTCGAAACCAACCATACCCTGACGCCATCATGCAAAAAATTGTAAAAAACTTACCGAGGAAGTTTAAAAAAAAAATACCTAGGCCCTAAAACTCATAAAATGAAGAAGTAAAATTTACGTGATCATGGGGCCCCGTATACTTAAAGGAAATTGCAATTCCCACTTCACTTTACAAGCTTCACCCAAGCTCATTACGTGCCTTTCAAAATCTGACCGTCGAATAGGGTGGACCAAAGTTCACTAGGCTAAATCTTGCACCCCTGAATATTTTTTATTTTCTTTCTCAATATTGTATAATAGTTGAACTAGGGATTTTTTATCATAAAGATGTTACAGGCGCGCGCGAGTTTCATTTTCTCGTTCAATGAACCCCTATTGTATCCAAATGCGGCATGCACCGCGGTTTTTTTATTAAATCCTTAAGAACTTCTTTAAGAAGATAAGATGATGGCATTTTTTTTCCGAGGAGTATCTCTAGGGTTCGGCGTTTATAATTTCAAAATAAATTAATATTTAACAAGTCGGGAAAACCAAAATATTACCTCTCCGTGTCGAGAAGATTATATAACCTTAAGTATCCAATGAAAACGTCGACCTTTTTGCCCTCATCCTTTCCCGCGCTTTGCGCTTCCGCATTTCATACTTACTCTCAACATTATCTTCCTCCATTTTACATATAAAATCAAATACTCACAAAAAGAAGTGGCAAAAACCTGCTGGCTCTTTACAACCACTTAATTTGACTTAATATCCAATTTCCAACAACAATAATATACCGGTAGTTGAATTGACAACCTACTAGCATCGAAATTCTCATTAAGAATGGCTCCCGCGGTAAAAAAACGGCAATTTTCAACTAGGTGGGCGTTATCTCATTAGATTTGAAAAATATCATTTGTCTTTTTTACCAATGCCTAACCGTTTGGATTTTTTAAAGCTTTCTAGCACCAAAAAATATTTTTGAATGAGGATAAAAAAGGTCTGTCCTCTCTTAATTTTTAAAGCTTTTCTCATGATTACTCTATACAACAGTAACAAGGAGTATAAACCCATTAGTGGAAGCAGTATTTTTTTCCCAAAACAATCTCGCTTATGTTTATGCAATGAATGAAATATATCAACAATGCACGGGCCTTGATAGATATAGGAGGCAATGAAGGAAATAAATCGCATGCACGGGCCTTGGTAGATATAGGAGGCAATGATAATCTCTCTCTTTGCACGAGAGGTTTATCTTTAATATTTAAATAAATATAATTATTTTTAATTATTTTAATCTTCAATAATTAACATTACTAATAGTTAAATCGTTTAAAATAAAGTTATACCTATTATCATCTCAAACTTTGCTAATATTGACGTTTAAAGTGACGGGTACCCCTCTTGCCCGCTTTTTTCAAATTTGGGGTATATATACGATTCGTTTCCATTATAATAGTAAGGAAAAAGCGCAATTGCGAAAACCTTTGGTGGAGATCCCACCTTAGGGAGGCTAGACGTTTCTCGTAACCCTAGCTGATCGCCGCGTATATCCTAAAACCAAACGATGATAATGGAGTAGAAGCCAATGATACAGATTGGTGTCTATGTGGAATAGACGGTAGACCAGTGGATGGTGGTGTTAGAAGGCAGTGTAAGTGCAGACCGTTGTCAATGTGGGATTGACAAAGAACAGAAGATGGTGGTGATTAGAAGCCAGTAAGAACAGACTAGTGTCCGTGTGGGATGGATAAAGACCAGAAGATGGTGGTGTGAGAACTCAAGTAGAGGAGCCATTTCCGTGACTGTGAAAGCAGTTCGGAAATGGCGAAAACGTTTGCTCCGATACGCAAACTGCGAACGCGGTCACGTGGGTGTAACAACAGACAGACACACAGACACACAGACACACAGACACACAGACACGGCCGTTACAGAACCTCTCCTGGACTACGTCACACGGAGAGGTAAAAATGGTCGAAATAGTCTAATCGTACAAATAATTCAGAGGACATATTAAGAGAAGTTCATTAAACAAAGTACATTATTCAATGCCTGCAAGCCGATTTAAAACATCTCATCACTTTAATTAACTCTTCAAACTTTTGGTCGTGTTAATTAAAGTTAATTGGCATATACAATTAAACTTCAAAGATACAAAACACAGAAACGTATCGCTAAAATTTCCGTAAATCTCTACGGTATGCCTATTTACCTCATTCGCAAAACACGCTTAAAACTTAACTTTGATTTATTCTAAAATAAGTTATTTAATTAATTTAAGCATACGTGCAGTTAATTATTTCACGTTTTAATCAAAGTCTGCGACATTTGAAACTAACTTTAATAAATAAATAAATAAACGGAATATATTCCATTTAAAATGCAAACTATTTTCTCGTAAAACAGAACAACACTCTCAATTTCGAGAGCGCGATAAAAAAAGAACAACTACAAAGCGAAACAGCCTTGAAGTGAAGTTTCCTAGCTTATCCACCAAAAACAGAAAATAAAATAAAAAGAGAAATGAAAACTAAACGTGAAACGGACATTTGCTTAAGTTAAAACCCCCATCGACGCGACTCTACAAACCTAACGAATTTGTAAGTGGCGTATCCAACCTCTCGAGCTTGTTTGCATACATTTAAAGTTTAAACAGAAACAGGGCCAAGCTGAAGTTTCTCGTATTTTAGAAGGATGAAGAGAAGAAAAAAACGGTATGAACCACTTCGAATGAATTCAGCCGGCTAAGCCTTAAGACGCTTTAAATTTGAAATTAACATCGTGGCCAAGAAAGGTTAGGTTAGTTCACGCGCATCTTCTGGCGCGAAGTGGTTCGTATCTTCCCCTCAACTAAGCCGTAGGACATGGTTTTCCTCATTGCATTCACTATTTATACTGTTTAAGAGGGTTTAGTTTTTTTTGTGTGTGTGTTCTCTTATTTTGCGGCGTCGTGTACTTCGATAACTTTTCAAGTAGTGACTCAATTCCAAAGGTTGCGTAAGAAGACGCAATGACTAATCCGACAGAAATTAAGCGCGGTATGGAAAGCTTGGTTGTACGTAGAACGCAACTCGCTCGTTTATATTGAGGAGTGAGCAATAGTCATTTGTGCCGCTTCGCCAGCAGTCAAAAGTTACTGCTTTATTTTTAGTAATCCTTTTTGACAAAACACTTCTCTTATTTGAAGAGATTACGACATACTTCGATGTAGACCAAATTGCCAAAATTAAACCGAGTAACGAAACCATAGAACCACGTGACCATATAAGACTAAAGCAACGATTGTTGTTGTTGTTATTATAAAGCTGTCGAAGTAAAAAAAGCTGTTCTAAATTATTTATCTTAAAATGCTCATTTTGATTATCAAAATAGCACCTAAACCTAAAAACGCTTTTCACAAAGGCCCATGCATGCATGCATAGTCTGAAACGGGGTCGGTTTTCATTTGACAAATTAACGCTATAAGCACCAAAAATATTTGGACTCATCATGTCGAGCTGCACCCCTGTCAGATACCCCAACCTAAACAGAGTGTATACTATACACTAAATTCCGTCATTCATTCCAGAGGTGGTGGTCCTATAAAGCTATCGCATACCATCATGGAGAGTGTCCCATTTCCTTCTAAAGACGGACGGATACTAGATCTGGAGAATGTAGTTCCTTTTTTATTAATTTGCAGATTGAAAAGCGAGTGAGCGGTTGGGGAATGCGCTCTGTGGTTCAGCGTTTATTAGTCACCAATGTCTCCCGCGAAGGTTCCGAGTTAGTTCTAGGATAGGATAGTTTTTTTTTAAAGTGCGGAGAGATTTGAGAGCGCATTTTTCCCAAGACTATCCTCTGTCCCTGCATGGACTTTGGGTTGTTGTCGAGCCTCCCTAGTTCGCGATTTACTTAGTTGAATCGAAACTCCTACGCGGTCGAGGATTTTTAAGGATGACGATTTTTTTGGAAGAAGAAGAAGAAATGTCACAGCGTATAAAAGAAAAGAGCGAGGAGAAGACGTTCCGGGAAAAAGGGAGATGCCGCGAAAGCGACTTGGCCCGGACGGTGCTTCAGCTGGTTTCGGATAACAATAAGGGTGAGGGCGCAAAATAACGGCCCTTACGCCGCCCGCCGCTGATAGGCATCGAACAGAGCCAGTCCTTTCCCCCCTTCCTCCCTCTCCAACCTAAGACATCCATAAAAACTTCAACGAGGATATGCATATAGGCGGACCTGTTTACATTAACCATCCTTTGTGTTCAAGTGGATGTTTTTTTCATCTTTTCATCTTTCAGGGCTCATTAATTGGAATTTACTTCTTTCAAGAGTTGATAAACGGCCGTGAACTTCGCGCACTTACTTTCAAGAAAGGATTGAAAACATTACCAAGAGACTATAACAATAAAAAGAAGTTTGATGAAACAACTTCATCAGATCAAAATCTTCACTAATTTCATCCCTAATCGTCAGATAAAATCGTACACGCATCTCGAGTGTATTTTGATGATTTTTAAAACGCAATCCGAAGATAGTGAAGAACCAAGAGCCGAAGAGCGAACGCAACCCCTTTATTCTTAAAGCAGGCCCCATTTTTTAGCCAAAAAACCGGGTTTTTTAATGGTGCGGGATATAACGAAAAGATCTAGCTCGCACAATGGATATATCAGCTAGCCCGGGCAGTTACTTCTACACCCACTATACCGTGTTGTAAAAAAGTAAAAATGCGAGCGAGGGGTCGAATCGTACCAGTATACAGCCCAGGCTCGCCTAGAAATTCAGATAATAATATAAAAACTAACGATACAATGCGACATTTTCCAGAAAACTTGCTCGTTTGACAAGCTTTTTTGTTAGTAGATAAAAAAATTAAACTTTAAAAATTGGGGTTAAATCGTATATTTTAAAACTGGCCCTGTGCAAAAATTTGTATATATTTTAAACTTGTATCTAAAATTGACGCAAAAGCTCTTCACCTCTAGCAAAAAGAATTTTTAGTATTTTAAGCCTCCAGGTTTTTTGAAAATTTAAAAATAGTATAAAGAGTTTACTACGTTAGAATAAAAAACATAATTATATCCCATTGACTAATCGAAGTCTGCGAAAGAAAACACGTTTTGCCCTCCCTTAAAACATATATCGAGTACGCAATTAACATTTTTTAGCATTTAGTCATTATGTTTTTTCGGCACGTGCATGCAGAGGTAGAAACAAAAACCCATATCATAAAGTGTACAGTTCTTAAATCACCAGCGCAGCAGGTTTACTTTGTACAGATCATAAAGACGTAAAACATGACGGTACCAAAGATGGTAATTGCATTCCTTATCGAAGTATTTACTTCAAATTTAGAACTTTTAATAGAACATTACGATATGGGCGCAGTTGTCCTACCATCTTTGAAAATTCTTCGCAGCACCAAGAGCGAATGTTTCTCAAAGTCTAAAAGTCATGTTTCCTTTTTTTTTTTTCAATCCAGACGTAAAAACAATTCTAAAAGAGAGGAAGATCTTAGCAGGGGTTTTGAGCTTCAGAATTCGATAGACCAACAGACCCCAGACCGGGAACCAACTAACCCAACCCCAGGCGGGTTAGGGGGGAAAATGGGGGGGGAGCAGAATGAGAATTTGGAAATTAAAACATGACGAAAAACTACACATCCAAAGCTCGCTCTATGCGGGAACAACCAGCTTCTGCAGGCATGTATGTACTCTACGGCGCACCGCGGGGTGAAAACTGGGGGGACTTCTCCAACGTAATCGCGCTCAAAATGCCTTGGAATTAAAGGTAAAAGTCTGATGGAGTGCAAGTTTAAATAACCAAAACATTAACTAACCCGAAGTTATCACATTCCCCACTTCAACCATGATATCTACAGTCCCTATCGTGTAGTGTCAAAAGGTCAAACTATCATTCAGGTAGCTTTTAAAAGGGGATTCGCAACTATCTCGAATTCCCGTATAAAGGAATGTTTATATTTCACGGTTAATCCACTTCACATTTTTTGGTAGACAGAACTAGGAGTAACATTGATAGTTTAGAAAACTAGGGTTGAAATGGGGGGTTGCGTAGCTAGCGAAAAATCATGAATCAGACGCCCCTGGGCAGACGCTTTTTGCCCGGGTCGACGATGCTTGGCGAATTTTAAAGCGGAGGAAAAATAAAAAGGTTTTCCCAGTTTAGGATGAGACGAGATGGAAATGATTTTCTTACGAGAAAGAAATCGGAAGAAAAAAAAATACCATTTCGTGCATGCGGTAAAAAAAGGGAGTCTTATATTGTCAAAGGCATCGTCAAAATATGAGGCAAATCATCGGGAGCTCGCAGCTATTTCGAGTATAACTTCCACCATTTAAAATTAGAAATTATGTAAAATATTAACCGAAAGACACATAGCATTATGTCTTGAAAAGCGAAGATGAAAGGCGGGGGAACAGAGTAGCGCCGAGTCTGGATTGAAATGGCGCATTAATTTTTACGCCTGTCGTGGCGCGTCTTGTTCTCTCCGGTAATTAACGCCGCGTCCCTCGTCATTATCTGACTGTGGCAAAAGGCAAAAGTGGCGGCGAGGTGATTCGTTCAAAAGCTAATGAAACAAATTACAAGTTTGAAAAGGATTTTCCAACTTCTCGTTCTGGCAACGTTTTAATCCTCATCAGTAAACTTTTGAAAGGGGAAATGAGAAAGAGGAATTAAAGATTTTAAAAACTCCCCGAGGGGTACGAAGCGACGAACAATGGACAATATTTTAATAATTGGAAAACGCCACCGCGAGAGAGGAATAATAAAGCCGAGCGCCGAATGAATTCAGCTCCGCGCACAGAAAACACTAAGACTTCTTTGTTTATATTATAATTTAACACAAAGCCGCGTTTTGGTCGTACCCGAGCTTCGGGAAGAAACCATAATTTGAAAATGTTAAATTACGATACCAGAAGGTATGCCCTAAGCGAGCTAGACCATTGACACTGAAGTACACTGCGTGTTTGTGTAGACAAACCCAGAACAACAACATATTTAAGATAAATAAGGATGAAGGGTAGTCGTTAACTGCTTGAAAGAGTTCTATTTAATTAAGGAAACCTTTTTGATGTTTCTGTCTGCGCGTATGCATTTTCATCGTAGTTCGCGCAGATCTCCTTTTCCAGTTGAGTATATAGAATGCGCAAACGCTTTCTGTAGTATCTTAACCCGGTACACGAGACTCTTAGCGTCGTCTGCATAAATTGAGTTCTGCGCTAGAGGCGCGTTACGAACTTTTGTTAACTTTATCCTTTCACTATTATTTCTAGACCACTGAACGGAATATAAAATTACAAAAATATTTAGAGTTGCCATAAGGTCCAACGCAAAATAAATTCTCCGGTAAATTCGAATTGTTTACTGGAGAAATAAATCCCCAAAATAAAATTCCCCACGTATATTTATATTAAAATTGATTAAATCACGGGTCACGTATACCGAACTCAAAATAAAAAATATATAAAAACATAAACAAGAGTCAAAATATTCCCTGAAAACTTTTAGGGCCTTGGCACGTATAGAGAGGACTAGTTCTAGGTCATGATCGCCAAATCACGACCTCTTAAAAGCCCAGCTAAGACTGCAGAACTTAACTTATATAGCTCGAAGCGTTTGTACCTTGCAACAAAAAGGCGCTAGCGCTCTGAGCTTTAATAGATGAGCTTATCCCTCTTCAGATAAATTATCGCCCTCAAAGGAATAATTATACGTAGCATGCTGTACCATCCTTAATGGCCAAGTCTAGTACAGCAGCGTGTATTATATAAATTCACGAGAAAAGTTCCTTAATTGTTCAACACACAACGTATAAACAGAGACACACATAATACGAAGATGTTTCTCTGTTTACCATTTCAGTCGTCCAATTTGGAAGGTCATAACTTTGGTTCTATAAGACATACGGGGATGTCCTTCGAGTATGTTATAGCCCCATTAACACCCTTTCCAAGGATACTAAAAACTTGGGGTTACACAAATCAGAGCCCGAGTAATTAAGCTAAATGTTCTTTGAAGACCTCTTTATAGGATTAACAAATTTACGTTAAGTTACGAGCTTCTAACATAATGTTGGCGCAAAACTCTAGTATATACCAAAACAGCTAGTATGAAATTATAATACATGTAATTAGCCATGTTTTTTTTTAAATATTTTTTCTAAGACGATTCTTTTAATATAAAAACTTGGTCTGGTTTTTCATTGTGTGTTTGTACTGTAATGTAATGTAAAAACTTAATATTCGAATCAGATAAGAGTCGGTTTTTTAAATTTTGAAAGGGTATATCTTTTAAAAATATAATAATCTCATGTTTAATATAATATAAATGTAAAAAAATATATATGTGTAGTATATTCTTACACAGTTCATAATGGGCGAAATATTGAGACTCGAGGAGAGAAAAGTTCTTATCATCCTTCCGGTATCTATGTATGTATCGTCTAGACCGGGTTAATGAATATATAGAAACGAGTACGAGGATTAATTTAACCCTTTACAAGCTTAAGGTTTTGATGGTTCGTGTTTTTGGGAAAATAATTAGAACCCTTTCAAATTCCGACTTGTTTTTTAAATCAAGGGAGAATTGTTTCTAAAGGGCAAACATAACAAGGTAAGATTGGAGTGTTCTAATAATGTCCCCTTAAATTTAAGTAATTAACTAAAAGACAATGGTAATTAAATTAAGCTCACCTATTCGTACAACAATAGAATCCCCCCGCGTTGAAAATTATATCACTGTTTAAAAAATTAAATAATTCTAGGGGGACTTTTATACCGCCTTAACCAACTTGATAATATTACTTCCCCCTCCCCCCATTAGTGTAGCATTTCAGCCATTTCAACTTTATCCTCTTAATGAATATCAACAAGAAACCCTTTAATTAAAGTATAAAAAAAATATACGATGAAAAATAAAAGATACGTTATTTAGTCTTTTTAGTCTACAATTTCCATATACGAAAATAAAAAAAAAAATTCCCATATTTAAATATCGTCGCGGCACCATCCATCGATTAAGTAACGTCACAGAATGACGGCTAACGAATTTTATATTAGCAGGAAGGGCGTAGAGATTTTTTGATTGTCGCCATAAACCTTTACGTAAAGCATTTGGATATATAGAAATGTATCGGTTTCATTTTTTTGCAAAGTTTTTTCATTATTTAATTTTATTTCTAAAATACGAAACAGTTTTGATACGCAAGAGAAAGTCATTCCCGTATAAAAAACACCGGCGAATATATTATATACCTTAATGATACTGTCCGATCAAGCGTGCATGCCCACTTTAGTAAAAAAAGGACGGCAACGAACAAACGATACAAATTTAAATTTGACGAAGAGACATCGATTCATTATCATTATATTGTTTTTTGGCTAACGACAATCCAATGTTATGTTATTTTGATTAAAAGATTAAATAAAACATTTTTAACATTTTTTTCCATCGAATGTTCTTTGTTTGGGGCGGGGTAAATCTTAAGTATTCAAAGGGCTGTCGCAACTAGACTGTCGTGTTTCAGTACGACAAAAATTAATAAACGTTAAAAGAAAAAGAATTTATGGAAGGCACAAACTATTCCTGAATGAGGCCCATCGTGGATATTACATTTGACATTATTCAGTTCTTAAAAGCATTTGAAATTCGATCGGTGAAACCACTTGGGTAGGGAGGGTATTATAACTCCTTGAACTATTTTATATTCGGAGCACGCGGCGGATCATTCGATCCGGATTGAATCTCTTCCGTCAAAAAATAACCAAGACGCGATATTTTTAAACCAACGCGTCAAACGCGTCATTGATTTTATCCTCTCCTCTTTCCTCGATGGATATAATACGACAACGGCAATGATACTCTATAATTCAACAGGGGGCTCCCCAGTAATTGTTTTTCTTTCTTAGATATATAATACACCCTTAATAGAAATAAGACAATATAAATCAATGTGAAAACATATCGAGTATATTGAATTTCAATGACATTAACTTTTATCAACTCGTATATGGCGTATGTTTTTTCTCAAGCGAGAAATTAAACGAGAAGGATAAAAATTACACCCCATATTAAATCATTATTATTTAGTTTGTTATATCGCAAGATACAAAGCGCAACATTCAAGGGACCCTGGGAGTTATTTCTTCAGTCGTATCTGGCCAAAGCGTACATACAACTTATAGTCAGCATGTTTTAATCATTAAATTTATATAAATTTAATTCAAGATGTATTTCAATCAAAAATTCGGGTAAGAACGCATCTACCAGCGTGGAGGTACCTTTGCAATAAAATTCTTGCATTAAAATGACATAAAAATGATTCGACGAAGGTCAAATAAAGACTTTGGAAGGTCTTTTAGAAATTTGCACTCTGGCGTATATGCACTGACAATGAAAGCGATTTGAGGTGCTACTAGAGAATGAATGTCGTCGTCTACATGCCGCGGGACGTTTCTCTTTTATCTCTCGCAGATTGCGGGGCCCTTAATGAGCATCGGATTGACTGATGATGAGATTCAATGATGCGTATGGAATTTTTCACCTCTTTTATTACCGTCATTGTCTAATTACCATCGGAAACATCAACCCCTACCCGCGACCTCTACCATAGTAGACACTTTTTAGGGCCCAATCTCGAAAAAAGAGATTCTTAATGCTAGTTGCGATATGGACGTGTGTTACCGGTGTCAGATGACCTTATTTCGTTATCAATACTAATCAACGAAGCTAGGTAACAACACCCAGTGTATAAGAAGGCCAAAGATAATACCGGAAATAGATAGTACACTTTTGGAATGAATAAAATTGCATGGCATATCTGGCTTTGGATTCGATTTCCACGTGTTAAGACTTGGCGAATATTTAGGCCCCAATTAAAATAGTTGGAAAATGCACCAAAGTCAAGAAAAATCGACGTAAAATTGGTCATAACAACGATTTCAAGCGCGTATTCCCTCGATCTGCAAAAACCCAACACGTGAAAAATCTACGTGAGCCTTGCAAGGAAACTTTGGGCAAGTCTTTGTAGGAGAGGCGCAATACGAGCGACGTTAAAACATAAAAAGACCATGGTACTTGGTTAAAATTATTCTCTACTAATTACTTAGGTAGCTAGCTAGCCGGGGGTCAACTTTCTAGATTTATAATAGCGAAGGAAAATAGCCCAGCGTTTTCTCTCCCTCTCTCTTGACCACCTACTGTTAAAAGCAATTTAGCTAGAAAAGGAGGAGGGGGTAGCGCCCAGTATATACGCGATTACGTACATGGGCGTGAATCGCGTACGACTGGACTCGAATGCCAATCAATTGTAACATTCTAAACTAGCAAATTACGGGTGCATGCATAGATAGAAGGCGCGTGAAAAGGACGCGGACGCGTACGTAGCCCGCTGTCAATAACAAGTGGCGCGACCAAGAGTTTATTCAATTTATTTTCACGGTTAACTGTTGCGAATTTCGTTGCTCCCTTAACGTTAACGTTTCAGAGTAAGAGTGAGAGAGGAGGGCGGCAGAAAAATAATTAATAACCTCCTCGAGTTTGCCGAGGCTTAAGAAATAGGCCATTTCAATTTGAGATCCCAGTGCAATTACACCAGATACTTTTTAAACTAAAAGGAAACTACCCTTCATGGGATGGGATGGGATGGGATGGAAGTGAAGATCAAACTGACTCGCTTCTCTAGATCGAAATGGTCCATCAGAACCAAGAAGCAGCGAAAATTCGCTCAATTACTCGAAAGAGAACTCCTCTGTAGCTAGAACGAATCCAGAGACGAAAAGTCTCGGAGCTTGATCCATTTTGATGGGGATAAATTATTTGTGAGTGCCATTAAAAAAGGCGATAGAAACTTTCTCTTTTTTTTTGAGAGGGCGAGAGAGAGAGAGAGAGAAAAGTGGCAGCCTAATATAGCTAGTATAGGCCAATTTACCGCCTACTAAACTTTGAAATTGGGCTCTATTGTTTCATTGTCAGAGAGGATTTTCTTTTTTTCTCGTGGGTGTCAAGCTTAGAAATAGAATCATCATTACACGGTGATAATATAGCGGCGGTGCATGGCCACAATGGGTCAACAATTGGTTAGGATGAGAACAAGTCGTTCAGTTCAATTAATGAATAATTTGATTTGGGATAAATTTCAATTCAAAATGGAAGGTGATATTTTAAATTTCCCGTTGCAATATCAAACCAAGGATAAAAGCGACTTTAACAAACCACCCCAATTACCAATCACAGAATCAATTAACCATAATTACGCAAGATATAAGCCTATAATAACAAAACAAATCTTAACACTTACCAAATCCAACGCGATGCCGCTGTTAATCATAGTGAAAAACTGTACAGTTCCACTTGAAGGTAGACGAGTTTTATCCAAAAAAGGCGTTGCCACAACTGGGCTGGTTGATGATTAATTCGTTTAACTTCGCAGCCGTTAATATACAACGCAAACTGTTCGCGTGACACTGATAATGAAATTCGTTGATTCGCAAAATATTATTTCCTGTATTTCTGCAAATAAAAAAAATTAAACAAATCATTAATAATCGAGAAGATAACATTTAAAAACGCCCCCAATATTAAATTTTAACAAATATCATTATTTAAATAAAAATAACCTACATTTTGAATATTTATTTGTCAACACACAGATTTTAACGAGACGAGTTTTAATCATTATTTATTTAATGGCGAGGGAGGGAAGTTTCTATTTTTTATTTTTTGGTTAAACATCTACTCAAATATATATATACGCTTCATTTAAATAAGGGCTTTCCGCGGTCAGTATGAATTATGATATACTCGGGCTGATTATACCTTGTGTACTCAGCCGATAAAAAAAAATAAAATGATATAACAAGGACGTAATAAGAAGCTAGATCTGCAGCTAAAAAAGGTTCTCTCGGAAATTATAGAATGCCAATTTTAAGGGGGATTCAGTAGAACACAAAAGGAACTCGAAAAAAAATATCATTAATCTAAGTCGGACATTTCAAAGACTACCGGAGATTAGAAAAAAAAAAATAAATAATAGTGTTGCACTATCACTATAGATTACTCAGCTGTCTCGGACTTTGAAATAATAGCTAATAATCAAATATTTTGAGCCTTACCCAGGGCTCTAATCGACCAACAAACCAATCCCCTATAGTTAATTTACCCAAAAATCTACCCATAAGACTTTGAAATATATAAATTATTAGACCTTGACTATTGAAGCTCAATAATAACATTTTACTTCAACTAATACTCATCGGATTATAAGTTTTGCAAACTATTACTATAGTACATTAGAAAAATTCTCAATTTAGAAAAAATTCTACGCATGGTTGAGATTGGTATATTCCTCAGTATATTATTATATTGTGGCTTACAGTTCGAACTAAAAGAAGGTCAAACTGGGTCCTATACCTATAACTAAAAACACGCGGGGTTAGATATATTTTTTTAAAGGATATTTACCGAGGTTATAATAGGTAAGGAACAAAAGAACTATCAGCCTAACGGATGTACAAACATTAAAAAAAAAAATAGAAAGAGAAAGAGAAAGAGAGAGAAAAAGCGTGTCCCCGATTATATTTCGATTCACCTTGATCGAACTTGTTTATTTTGGTTATACGAGCGCGTGATCGGAATAACAGATAAAGTTATTCGATCACTCCCAGATTTTACTTAACAAAAAGGCTCCATGTATATATATTTTAAACGTCAGTGGAGTTTAATGTATTTAGGTATTACTTGGTGGTAAAAATTTATAGTTAAAATTGGTAACGTGCATGTAGCGGGCCAAAAGCGTGAAATAATTGCTTAGCGATATTACAGAACTTCTAGCCGTTAAAAGTTTAATTTAAGCAAACTACAAGCAGAGGCCCTTGCTTGATTCATCAGAAATCCGTTATTTGAAGTATGCAGTTGTAATATAATTTTTAATAAATGGGCTATAAATATAGTCGTGGACTGTTTTCACACCCAAAAATTGGGATAATTCTAGCAATAATTACCATAGGGAAACGTAAGAATGTAGTACTTATAATTTCACCAAAGGCTGAACTAACGAAAAGTGATCACGAGTAGATATGTCGATAAACGTGTCATGACTTCAATCTAGGGGCTTCAGTTACGTACATAATGTTGAGGATCTTGTAAGTTTTTCGGGGGATTTCTTTCGGGTTCGTAACAGCGGTGAGAATTATCCATCATTCCTTGGGCGAAGGGGAAATCTCGTCAGTCACGGTGTTGGGGGCCAAAGGATCACGCGGTATAACGCATTCACGCGAGACTTCGTGAGAGAGCCTCTCCCAAATAAAAACTACCCTATAGCCCTTAAATACATGAGGACCACTAGAATATGACGTACCCTACACCCCTAGTCTAGCCCTTGGTCTACGCGATACACCATGCAGAGGAGATGGAGAAACGCGTACTTCAAATGGGAGAAACTGGCTCACTCAGATGCGCGAAGAAAGAAATTCTTTGATAAGACCGATAGAGTAATACACCTCTTGAGAGAGGCACGTGAAAAAATAAATTCGGTTTTACAAATATGAAATGCGTTATGATATGATATCTATGGCATATGGCATATCGATAAAGGGAATTCATTCGATTTGATGGCACGGCACCCTTCAAGAATCGCACTTCAGGATATACTCTAAAACTGGCGGAGTTTGTGGTGACCTTACTGAAAAAATCGTATTTCACATAGAAAATCCCATACATTGGTTGGTGAGATCGAACCATGGGGGTAAAGGTTGATAATTCTACATGCTCAGTTGTTCAAGTGTACTCGTGAAAATTGATAGATTTGATGCGCGGATGAATACACAATACGAAACCTATAATAGGGATGGTAGAAATTTTTTTAAAGTGCATGCGTGCGGTTAAACGTCAGTAACTTTTAAGTATTTATCTTGCAAATTTCCAATGTACGCGTATATTTTAGTACCAAAATTGCTTAAATTATACATAGCAAGGAAGCAAGCAGAGCCTCAATCGATAAGTGTCATATTACTTGGTCATTCTGAAGACTTCTCGACAAGGTTGGCAGCTATCAAAGCGGAATTTTTAGCTCTTTCACAGGCAAACCGGAAGAGAACGGGGAGCGAGAGGGGGGAGGGGAGAAAGGTTGAAAATTAAACATCTAAGGTGAAAGTTTTACGTAAATTGAAAGGGTAAGGTTAAACCTGCCAAAAATTTAAAATTCAGTGATGGTCGGACGATGTATAAAATTTTAAATAAGTTAAATCTGGAGGAAACCATTCGGGTAAACATTGGCAAAGAATAAGCCTGGCCTTTCAAAGTCAGTTCAGACTAAGTTCAACGTTAGTGGAGCTCATTTAGGCTTAAGGCACCATCCAAAACTAACACTGATTCGGAGAATACTTGGATGGAGGCAATATTAGTGGTTCGTGTTCGGTATTCCTAAACTATAAACTTCGCCCACGCTGCCAACCTTGTCAACTTAATGGACCAGTTTTACGCATTCCTATCAAAACCCTTGAAAGGTATACCGGATCAACCTTAAGGTAAAAGGCAAAGACCGAGTTCTTCCCAGTGTTGGATCGAAATGGTCTAGAAGAGCTACGGGATATTTGGCCTTTCGTAGATGATGTAGTCGACTACTAATAGGAAACAACATTATAGTCGCCAGACTTTGAGAGGAATAGTATAGGTGGAAAGGGGGTGGGGAAATGTTGGGCCTTTGTTACCGAAGACACTAATTCATCCCGTCGTTGGATCATTCCTGAACAAATATGATAACGAACGTTTCCGCCCTCTTTCCGGTTTATAGTCCGAACCGATACGCGTCCGAGAGACGGCCGGGAAACAAACAACAGGCCTCCTCGCCATAGCCACCATAGCTTCTGTCCGCGGTTAAAGGAGGACCCCTTCTCCATCCGATCCCCCCCCCCTTTGCCCAATGACTCTTATCTAACGAAATTTGCCATATAATAAGGCCCTACTCTTATAAGTTCGAGGGCGCGTGAGGAACGACAACTTTCCATGGTCATCAAATGGACCCCATTACGGATCTCGACTCCATTTACTAATGTACTGACATATCCTGCCAAGCGAAAATATACCCCTCGCGTGGTTTGCATGTAGAAATTCTATTTAGAAAACTACTGTCGATTAGAACTCGGGACTATAACGAGCTTGGACGTCGATAGAGTTCCACTTTTCAGTATGAGAAATATGTATACACCTTGGAAATTAAGAGTCCAAATGAACCATGCACTTCACTTTTCTCTACTTTCTGAACTTCTGTTTTAACTTTTTAAAACATTAAATACGTAATTCGTTAAAAGCGGTTAAGAAACTTGCCAAAAAGAATCAACTTAAGTTCGCTAAGCTAATTTAAGAAGTTATCTCACCACCGTTTTTAGCCGCAACTTTTAAATTCCAAGGAAACGCTATCGAAGAAAATAGGCTTAACGATGGGAAAACTTCAAATGGTATTTCTTTTTAGTTATCCTGTCCGGGAGAAAAATGTTTTGGGGTCGAATTTTTGTAGGCTCATCACGAATGTAACCGATAATATTAATGTTAGTCGAGAAGCCCCAACAGCAACAGCGGAACGCATTTATCACGCGAGAAATCACAACACAGGAGTCGAGAGTGCCAAGCCAGGGGGTGCACTGTTCCCCTAAAGTCGCTTCATCGGATATATGCCCCTTTTTGGAGAGCTATCTCTCCACCGCTCATTAAACGTGGAAACCGGAAAGAAAGCTCTTTTAAAGAAATAGATACTTTACGAGCCAGCAGCTTGACATTAGAGGTATAACGCGTATTTGACATTACGTTCGAGACTCCAATGTTAATGTCGATAACTCGAGATTTAAACAAAGAAAGTGAAAGAATTTCTAGTGGCTACGGATAATAGAATGTTGATTTGATGTAATTTTTACGTCCTGGTAAGAAAGATGGGATGGAGAGCCTGGTTTCCCCGTCCCAAGGTCAAACCAAGGAGGTTTCTAGAAGAAAGGAGAAACCGGCCCAGAAGTTGAGGAGGGTCTCTCTTCATGGCCCCTTCTTATTTCTCTCACTACATTCCTGCTTTTCAGAAAATGAGCCACGCAGCGGACACACTGATGGTAAAAAGTTTAACAAGATGGTACTAGTGACAAGTAAGTTCAATTCGCTTTACCAATCTTACTAATCAATCTGTTGAGCAAAGGTAACACGCTTTAAAGATAGGCCTTCTAGGTTTGCGTCCAACGTTTTATGTCTTCCTGCAAAAAACATGGACTACACGTCACTCTGTTTTATACCATTTACTCACACTAGTTTTTGACGTAACTGAAACATATCGAAGCAAAATCCAAGTGTGGTTGGTGAGGCCCTTAAAACTCCAACAGAGCTAGCTAGATGCGCTTCACAGTATATAACAGAATCGAGGAAGACGCCCGATTGAAAAAAAAGCCGGTCAAGAGAACGATCTTAAAGAAACTCGTTTGAACCCATAGCGGAGGTAAACACGACGAGCTTCTGATACAGGACCCCCAAAAAAACTTATAATAAAAGGGAAATAAAATTTATACCTTCGCTATACTACCAAACCAAGCTTCGTGGAATTAAATAAGGAGGTTTGAATGTTTCAATTGAATTTTTTGAAGGAATTCTTAAAGAAAATATTGAAACTCTTTCAATTAAACCTTCCACTAACTATATAAGATGCTTAAAATGAAAAATTGCTAAAAAAATCATAAAAAACTGACGCAAAAATGGGTTACGTGTTGGGTACTATAGAGAGAAAGAGAGCTAAAAGCAAAAGTGTAATTATTTATCGCGTTAACAATAACATCTTTTTACACGTCAAAATTGGCCAGAAGAAACTTTCTTACAATATATTTTTTTCTTCTCCTATCTACCTTTTCTTTGAAAATAAACTATATTTTTCTTAAACCTCAACTGAGTACCTCACACAGGGTTGGCAAAAATCCGGATAATTTGAATAAAGTCCAGACCAGTGGTTTTTATTGGATTAAACCGGATTTTATTGGATTTATCCGGATTTTTTAAAAACACGAGTTATTTTAGGTTTTTTTGAAGGCAAAGTACTTCTGTTGAGCTCTTATTTTAGTTTTGGGGCACTCCCCGACCCCTAGCCCCGATTCCAATATAAAATAGTCTGCTAGTTTAACTGATAAAATGTTTTTATGAAATCAATTTCTTTCCTGAGTGCACGAGCCTAACACTAGCGCGGCTCCAGTGGATCCCTTACAAGGGGACTTTCCTTATAAACTCCGGGTTTGGCTTGGCAAAGGCTAGTGGGCGGGATTTATACATGCACGTATAAATTCCGCCCACAAATGTCTCTAGCTTTCCCAAGCCAAAACTGGAGTTCGTAAGGAAAGTCAACTTGTCCACTGAAACCAACGCTATGCTTTAAGTTCGAGTAATACTGGAAAAATATTGTAAGCTGTAACTGGACAGTAACCGGTAACATAACTATTAGTTTTATCATTCATAATAAATAATCTTTAGTTGTCGCTTCATATATTTTTGCCTTGTTTCTGGTTGTATTTTAATTATTTTTATGGCACAAAATTGATTTTTCCCCATTCATAATTAAGCCGGATATTTTAGGTGGATTTTTTTAAGTGGATTAATCCGGATTAAACCAGGTGGTTTAAACCGGACTGGATAGGTAGTTGCCAACCCTGACCTCACACCTCAACCGGCGGCCTCTTCAAAATTTATTTCTTAAAAATTGTTCTTATTGTAAATTTAAAATTTTTCATACGTAAAATATCTTTTGTTTTCTGTATTTCTAAATAAAAAAAAAACTTTTATAATATAAAAGTTGATGAATATTTGAAAGCCCTAATTTTCATTAAAGAATTAAAACGAATTAATCATAATCAAAAATTAATATAATTACGTAAAACTTATTTAATTTAAATAAAAGTGGTATGAACCGGCCGGCCTCCCTAAATTATATTTAATAGAGAAAATTAATTAAAATTATTGCTCCGATATTAGCGATTATTAAAAAAAAATAATTAAATTAGGAAATTTGGGGTGTGTTGGTAAATTTCTTTTGAATTAAATATTACTTTAAAATTTACTTTAAAACTAAGAAGAAAAAACTTTTCAAGGTGAACAAAATTACGTAAAATTACCAAACCATGAGCCTAATTCGCATAATACAACAAATTACATGTATGAAAAATTAGGTAAGAATATCTCATACGGAGTTTACAGTAAGGCCAAACCCAAAACTTAGGAATAACTTTAAGATTACCTAAGGTCTTAGGTCTACACAACACTGTCAACTCGTCTTGAAATTTAAACTAAAATACACTGTAGGTATACGGAACTTTCTTTGAAATTAAAATTAGCGTGAAATGCAAAAAAAAAAAAAAAAAAAATCCATTTGAAAAAATTTTCCCCTATACCGAGAAATGTGTACCGGTTAATTTGTTCTCGGGGAGTTTTTTTCTTTCTTATTTCATTAGTTACAGGCTATTGGATTTTGTTCTCGAGAACTTATTGAAGACACTACTTACAAGGGAGTCTCTGGCGAACGGAATTTTTCGCATTATGGAATGCTTATTATTTTCCTAGGGATCGTTTTGGCATTAATTAAAAGGTAAAGAAACGCGGTGGAACTTCTTTCGAGGGATGTGATGGTTTTTCTTTAGGCCTATTTTTTTTTTTTTTAATTTTCACGTATACCCTTCTCCAAGGACTTTCCCATTAGCACGGCGCGAGTGGGACGAACGAGACTTAGATATTCGATTTATTAGCAATGTAACTTCTAACAGAAGTATATAAATTGAAGTAATAAGGCCTAATAAGATATTTTATGTTATTTGAAATTTCTAAAATATTTATTTCTGAAATTAAAGATAAATAGGCGTGGCATGCCGTTTTTACGTCATAAAAGCGTCGCCCTCTGGTGGTAACGATATAAAATATTTCGCAAATTATAACTAGATGAAGTAATAATAATTTACTTCTAAGTGTGGCATTCTATCACTACTAAATCACATCGATACCTCTATATTTCTTTTTTTTTTTTTTGGAAACCCGAATTATACACTAAAAAGCGTACTTTTCAACTTCACTTCAAATGCAGGTGTTTTTAAAAAAAGTTGCTTAATTTTAAAAAGGGTTTGGGATAAAATTGTTAATGTTAAATCGATGAAAATTACCGAGTACTATAGTACTCCGAAAATGGCAGCGCGCATAAATCAAAATATGAAAATTTCCAAGAAATTTCAAATTTTATCATCTTCGCCCACTTATTTGCGGTTAATATTAAAAAATATCTTAGCTAAGACTACTTAATTTTTTTACATCGTCTGCTTCTTAAATAAAAGGCGCGGAAGGTTCAAAAATTCAAGTACAAAGGCTTAACTAATAAATTCACGTGATTAATAATTAAAGCGCTACTACATTAATTATGAATAAATTGAACATTATTTTTCACCTCGTTTCATTCCTGGACATGTAACGAAAAAATTTCTAACTAACGAAAAACTCTAATTACCCAATTAACTAATCTAACCGCGGTTCTTTTTACGCGTTCCATTAAAATATAAAAAGAAATGGTAGGGGCCCCCCGATGCATGCGTTAAATTGGAATACAAAATTAATGCTAGAACTTTCAAATGATTAATTGAGAACGGATGAAACCCTTGACAAGTTTCCCATGAACTCCCCAATCAGTGAAAAGAAAACTAAAGAGAAAATTAAAGGGGAAAGGGGGGAGATAAATCAGGGGGGGGGGGTAGCGAAACACAGATCCACCTGACACAAAAGTCACGCTTGAGAAATAGGAAACTAATAAGAAAGGTTTTTAAGAAGGCCTCGAATCCCTATGCACTTTCATACTACTTAGAAATGAGGAAAGATTTATAATAAAAATTATTACATTTTTTCTTTCTTCTATCCTCTCACTCTGGCACTCAAATTAATGAAACGTGAGATAAATTCATTACCGCCACAAAACACCGCAATACTATTCTACACTTCTGTTAAATATCACTACTAGAGAAACACTTATTTTCTTTTTAACATTAAGTAAGAATTGAAAACCTTCGAAAAATCTTACATCAAAATTACTTGGCGACCATGGTAGATAAAGCCCTGTACTTTCTCTCTTGAGTTTCAAATCGGCACAACGTGCGGCGTAAAAACAAAGGTTTAATTCGCTTTACCGTGACAATGAACGGTATAATCATACCAGGATCTATTACGAAATCATCTCCCTCTTTTTATATGTACCAGTTTTATCAGGTTTTTAATAATAGTGGCGGTGGTAGTAGTGAAAGTTGTTTTCGACGTCATATGTCTGACCAGTTTTTCTTTTTCATTCTCCCAAAATGAGCGACAAATTAAAAAATTTAGGCCTAGGTACACGACGATAAAAGGCTGCTTCGTACGTATTTTAAACTACAATTTAGTTTGAACAAGTTGGGAAAACCAAAATATTACCTCTCCGAGTCAAGAGAAGGACTACCTACAAACTTATTTACCCAGTTATGGAAATGTTTCTTTTTTTTTATGAACAAATACTGAAGTTAAAATTTATGAAATATTAAAGCAGTATACAAAGCATAGCAAATATACTGTAAATCAGACGACATTTTACATCCAATAAGGATATACTTGTACACATTAAAATCATCCGATGGGGAAAAACCGGAAATGAAGAGATAAAACTTTGGAGGGATATTACCTTTACGTATTTGTAAAGGCCCAATTTGCTACTCCTCAACTGTATACCCTCTATGTTCAAAGCCATATTCACAACAGGGTTGCCATGTAAACACTATCCTCTCCTTTCACCTCAACAATTTTCTTAGTTTGTCAACATGACGATTAAAGTTACATAACACCAAAGCTAATTTGTGGCTACACACACTGAAGGTAAATGCGCACCATAAAAAGCATGAACACACGAAGCTATAATCCGATTACGATCAGACCTTTCACTGATCTGGGCTGCGTTCAGCAGAGCTCACCAAAAAAGACAGCGGATTTTGGAAAACGTTTTCTGGTGAGATCTGTCGTCATAGCTTTTCTCTCCGGTCATCGGTCTTTTAAAAATGAAGCTAGCGCAATAAAGCGTGCAAGGTACAAAGGCTTAACAAAAATTGTATGATAACATATTTATGGAGATAGATAAGAACAACTTTTATAATTAAACATAGAAACTAACATGTCTCTTAAACTTCTCGCCGCTCTCGCGTGATCAACTTGTTTCACGCCAATTAAATAGCTATAGTCCCATCAGAATCAGCAAGAGCTATTTGTATTAATTCCTCCATGCTTTTTCGCCAAGCTGAGAACTACGCGTTTTACGTCACGTTATCCAAAAACCCGACTATTTTCCTTGAAGACCGCGCTGGCTCACTGAGCACCGTGACGTCAAAATTCAATAACAAAATCCCGTTCTGGATGACACTGCTAACAGCGCCTGACAGCGCTGAGCTCTGCTGAACGCGGCCCAGATTTCCACCATGATTATAAAGTCTAAGCCTAATTATTTAAAGTGTATTTAACTTTCGGCTCACTCTGAACCGTTAATGTCTCTGTATTACAGAAACGAAAACCAACCCAAGCGTTTACTTTTTGGTTCACTAGGCCTAATGACAAATAAAAGTTCATTTGCCCAATATAGTTGCGTTCTTCTTGAAATCACTTTAGAAAGAATTATGCTATAAACAGATGTAGTATAGCTTAAGTAATATATAAACATCGATTTCAAATAATAATAATAAAAATATTCTTGGGATATCAGAATGAAACAGAGCTTTATAGCTACAAAACCACTAAAGGCACGAATCGAAATTACGAAAATATTCCATATATTAATAATATATTATGAGAAAACCAATATTAAGGTTTTGTAGGATTTCTTTCCACAAAACAAAGCGAACTGCTAACGCGGTGCACTAACGGACGGACACACACAGACTAAAACATAGGCTGCTTTTTAACTCTTTCCGTTTTAATTTTGAGTTGAGAAACTAGATTATCTTAAATATTAAAATAAATATAATTAATATTAAATATTTTCTTCGTTAGTTGTTCGCCTTATAGAGCGTTACATCGCGTTGATAAAGAACAATTAGACATTCTTGAGAGACTTGACTAATTTTGGCGTTTGAAATGAAGCATACGCCGGTTGCATTACCTTACTCAAATAGGTAGTATATAAGGGTGTCGAACTACAGCTAAAAGCAAGAACAACCGCAATTGCGAAAACCTTTGGTGGACAACCCACCCTAGGGAGGCTAGACGTTTCTCGTAACCCTAGCTGATCGCCGCGAATGTCTTAAACCAAACGATGACTATGGCTTAGAAGCCAATAAGACAGATTGGTGTCTATGTGGAATAGACGGAAGACCAGTAGATGGTGGTGTTTAGAAGCCAGTATGTACAGACTGGTGTCCAAGTGGGATGGACGAAGACCAGAAGATGGTGGTGATTAGAAGCCAGTATGTACAGACTGGTGTCCATGTGGGATGGACGAAGACCAAAAGATAGTGGAGATTAGAAGCCAGTATGTACAGACTGGTGTCCAAGTGGAATGGACGAAGACCCGAAGATGGTGGTGATTAGAAGCCAATGAATACAGACTGGTGTCCATGTGGGATGGACGAAGACCAAAAGATGGTGGTGATTAGCAGCCAGTAAGTACAGACTGGTGTCCGTGTGGGATGGACAAAGACGAGAAGATGGTGGTGTGAGAACTCAAGTAAAGGAGCCATTTCCGTGACTGTGAAAGCAGTTCGGAAATGGCGAACACGTTTGCTCCGATTTGGAAACTGCGAACGCGGTCACGTGGGTGTAACAACAGACAAACACACAGACAACACACACACACACGTCGAAATTAGAACCTCTCCGTGACATACGTCACTCGGAGAGGTAACAATTAGGCGATTTAAAAATTGAATTGAGATAGTAAAGGTGCTTGGAATGGAAAATACCAAATATAAT